>JAMWET010001664.1:52500-142869 GCA_024036415.1 Prochilodus magdalenae | reverse complement strand
TTTGTGGAGATTATAAAATTTACTTAAAGGAAAGATAGCTAGAGAAGAAGAGAATAAAATAAAAATATTATATGAAAGATAATGTGGTAAAAGGAGTAGAAGTATATAGGTATTAAGTGAAATCTATTAGTTAAGGGTGGGGACTAGAAAGTGATGTGTTGATTGTGTTAATTTTGGAAGTTGTTTGTATTTGAATTGTAATGTGTTGGTTGAAATTATAGAATTTTAATAATATTGATGAGAATGGATGGGGTTAGGTTGTTTACTTAATATTTATGTGATTCTCTGTATACACTGTCCCATGCTGGAGTGGTATGAGCTCATGTGTTTTGCTCTAACTTATTGTACTAGCGATATTATCACGAAAACTAGAGCAGTTTGTAGTCACTCTGGATAGTCTCTGCTAATACCTTAAGATGTAATTGTTGGAGAGTCTTATTGGTATTATTGATAGAGTCTACCTGTCCGTTTCACCTTGTGTGTCTAGTTTCCCTAGTATATTGTGTCCATTGCGATACCTTTGTAATCAGGCAGGCTAGCGTGGTTGTTTTTGTTTTGTTATGTGCATATATGTATTCATATTCCAAACAAGGAAAGGGTAGCATGTCATTAGAAAGTTGCGTTGCCTATCACTACCATAAGAAACCAGGAAAAGCACAGTCCCTTCTTCTCCCTCTTAAGCTTATACCAGTCTAGAAGAAACACTGATCAGCATTTGTTCAGCATCAAACTTTATCTTTTTACTCGTCAAGAGCGTCTTCAACGCTACGTCACCTTCTCATGCTGGACTGATTCATCACATCACTACAATAACTTACTATTGGTGGTATTACAAGACAGGGTAGTCTGGGCTAGCTGATTAGCATGCTAACTTCAGTTGGTGCCTGCACCATGATGCACAGACATTGTTGACATCATGGGGAAACTGTTATCTTTAGCATTATGTTGATCGTTTTAGTCACTTTTGGAATGAGTAAACTAAAATCCTTACATCTTTAAAAACATTTTTATACATTTTTGCTCGACTAATACATAATTACTGTTTATCTGGTGAGTGTGAAATATTGGGAGTCATTTTATATTTTATGCTGTTTTCTTTAGCAAATAAATGTAAAACATTTAGAGGAAAATAGCATATTTAGGTTTGTTCTCTGTAAAACCGATCTTTGCCATGTTTCAAACAATACCACATAATTTTGTTGATGATTTCGGAAGATCCTTCCCTTCCCTGCGCACACCAAAAAAACGCCTGCTATTTCGGCTAAAGTTGATAATAGAAACATAACATTTAGTGACCATTGTAATGTTTGTTACTAAAAATGTGTTACTGAAATGCGTACATACAAGACCAGTGTAGGATATGGATACTTTAATATCGTCAACTAATTGCCACAAATGTGAATGGTAACGTAATATGTAGTAATGTACACATCCCCATTCTAGTACTTTCTTTACCTGCATGACGTGAGGAATGCCCAGGAGGAACGCAACAGTGCACACCACCAAAACCAGCACTTCCTTCCGCCTGAGGTACTTCAGCAATGGCTTACTGTAGCTGTCAATCAAACTGGTCACCATTACTTCCACCATCGCAAACTGCAGAACAAACAGCACATATATCAGGGTCAGCACAAATATACCTGCAGACTACTGTACAGAAGTTTGGGCTCAACATTTTCAACCAAATATTTTACTAGAAAAAGTTTTAGAAAATTGAGAATTAAGATATAGGAGTAATATGCTTAATACCACCATTTAAAAAGTAGTGCTTGAATGTTGAGGCAGATAAGCTAATAAACACCAGTATGTTTCATTCATCTACCTTTTGGTCTTTGTATATTTTATACATTGCATGTCTGATTTCTGAATTTAAAACAGCAAACTTTATTCTATACAGCAAATTATTTTTTGCACAAGCATTAAAATAGTTACATAAAGAAAATAAACAAAACAAACCCATCCTTAGTGTCGAGGCACTCTATGCTTGACTACTATGCTTACTACAGATGGTGTTATTGAAACCTTCACCTTGTTTCACTTGTGTTTATATCAGGTTTCTCTGATAACCCCAGGGTAACACAGAACCCTCAACCGCTGTGTTCACTTCCTTTCTATTGGTCCAGTTAGTGCAGACTGCTTTCATTTAGGTCAGTTTCTAAACTGTATGAAACACAGAACATCTGGTGATCTTCCTAAAGACTCTCAGAGTAGGCTGTCTGCTTTAGGTTTAGATCATAATGACTCAGATCATAATACCCAGGAGATATTCATAGCTGTTCATAGATCAGTATTATTGTGCTTTGTGAATTACTGACCATGATCTGAAACCACGTCTAAAAACTATCCTGCTTGGAAAAACAGCCTTGACCAGCTAAACAATCAGCAAGCGCATGTTGTGTGTTGGATGCTGGTATGCTGGCAGGCATTAATGAAAGTTAACAGGCCGATCCCAGCAAAACCAGCATGTGTTGTGTTTTGAATCCTGATACACTGGTCAACCAGCATGGTTATACTGGGTGACCAACTAAACTAGCTTACACCAACATAGACTAGCATAGACCAGTTTAACCAGCAGGGGGTCAAGTTTTGGTCCATTTTGAAAGATATTGTATTAATTATTAAGTTGCTTTGAAATGGACATCACAAAATGACAATCCTATAGTCCTAGTGACGTATCTAGAACTTCCCTAAGGCCTACAGTGACATAGGCCTCAAGAAAAAGGATTCCCCCATTGTAAACCAAATCCTGTCTGCGCCGTTCCGTTTGGAGAGTTTGTGGTTAACATACAGCATTAAGCCTTCCAGAATTCCTAACCAATAGGAGAGCTAACTGTGTCTTCCCACATACAGCAGATATCCGGATTGGATCATTTCCCTTTAGGTGTATTAATACTCACTTTCAGACTGCCTGTCTAAGACTGCAGAGCTGTAGCCACAGAGCTGGTTACTTATACTTTACTACTCTGCTACGTATTGATCTACAGCACACCCTAATCTAATCACAGTCGTGATGTTATTGATGGTAATATGCTGTTGCTAATTATTAACCAGGTTGTACACATTTAACAGTTCCAGCAGCCGCAGATGAAGTAGAAGCATGGCCTACTGCAGCTCTGTATAGTCTTTAGCTTGCATGCTTCTAGCATT
This sequence comes from Prochilodus magdalenae, assembly GCA_024036415.1. NCBI lineage: Eukaryota > Metazoa > Chordata > Actinopteri > Characiformes > Prochilodontidae > Prochilodus > Prochilodus magdalenae. The sequence goes on along the minus strand of JAMWET010001664.1, from coordinate 139,722 downwards.
AAAAGATTTTATGGAATTCTTTAATAGAAAATTAATAATAGAATATTAATAGAATAGATTAATAGAGATCACAGACAGTACAGAATAACTCTCATAGTGTCTCTTGATGTTAAACTTTTCATACCTCCGGCTTTAGACAGCTGTTAAAGGTTCTGTAGAATGGAAATCTGTATTTACATTGTCATTGTCGAAAAATGAGAATTCAGTACATAGAACTGACACACTGTGGACCTCAAGCACTGTTGTTCCTCCTTTAAATAGAAATCCTGAATTTGTAACACGGGGCAGAAAACTGAGCCAAAATCCTGACTCCTGACAATAAAACAGCCCCCCCAGAATTAACGTATACCAGCCTGTGTTCCAGCCCAGCAGAAACTACAACAACAGGGGCAACAATATCCAGACTGTGGAGAGGAAGTTCCCCTGATCTTTAAACAGGGCTGAAGCTGACATCCTAATCAAATCAGTGAGGCCAATCATTCTCTGAGTAGAGAGTGAACCATTTTATGCCAATTGTGATTTTCACACAGAGGAATTTGTCTTCCGCATTTAACCCATCCATGAAGTGAAACACCCACATACACACTCACTAGTGAACACAGTGAGCATACTTACCCAGAGCTCTGTGCAGCCCTATCCACAACACCTGGGGAGCAGTTGCAGGTTAGGTGCTTTGCTCAAGGGCACCTCAATCATTACTGTCAGTTCAGGGAATCAAACCGGCAACCCTCCGATCACAAGGCTGGTTCCCTAACCTCCAGCCCACGACTGCCCCAATTCTAATCACTAGCTTGTTCTGTCCCAACTTCATTTGCAAAACAGGCGAGCACCCAGCAGTTCCTCCCTCCTTCCTGAAGCCACCGTTGTCAGTTTCTAACACTAGACCGAAACTTTTATTCATGACTTCAAGTAGGTTTAGAGTTACAGTGTTTCTCACAACATCGGTCCCATCTAAATCAAAACATGACCAACAGATTCCAATGTCACTTCCTAATTCTGATATTATTAAATCTGACCTTCTGTGTGGTGTTGGTCCACATCGGTGTCTCGTAACAGTAGGTCTTCACCTGCAGTGGGCTCCAAATGAACAGCCGTTTGAGTGCCTACATCTTTAAGATGATCCTCCATGCTGGACATTTGTTACCAGTTGGTTTAACCAGTATAAACTAGTGGCCTGAATTCCAAACAGATGTAGGCTGCTTTTTTCAGCGGGGGCGGGAGAAATTTAATTGCAAGATCTAGTTGGCTTTGGGGGGGGCCAGATTTTACATAGAGAGTTTTCTCATACCTTGAACCAATGTCAAGCCTGTGAAGGGAACAGATCCACTGACTTGCAAGCCAACCCCCACCAGCAACCTGTATACAGCCATGCTGTTGATTTTTCACTGTTTGCTGGTTGAAGCAGATCATCTTCACTGAAAGCTTCAAGCGGGGCAGCCTTTAATTTGCTTCTTTCATTTTATTTTCCTGCCTGCTTCTGGTTAGACACATGTTTGCTTCTAACCACCAGGCAGCACAGAGTCAGAATGGAATTGCCGCATGCACAATAGGTGTAACCCACAGCCATGACTGTGGACACTCACGAGCATTGATGCCCTCTATGAGCCATCCTGTTACAGCACCATTGGTAGACGTATACCACTGTCCTTAACACACACATCAACTTCACAGATCATGCAGTGGTGCTGTGCCAGATATCAGGAGTGACTCAGAATGGACAGCGCCATCTTCAGTCCTTTCCTTCTGAATACCATTGGATTTAACACCTCCTTCTGAGTGCAACTTGTTTTTTGATGATGAGTGTATTTAAATGACTTATTTATAATAAACATGGAAGGTTTATGAGGAACGCCAATTACAGAAAACCTTTAATTACGCCACTGCTGCTCTGACCTAATGGGTTTTTGAAATAGTATAGTTTTGATGAATTTTGATATTCATTGGAGTGGAACCTGGCTCTCCACCCTGGCTGCTTCTTCTTCACCTGCCTATAACGAGCCAGGGCAAACACCCCACAGGTGAGGACAATAAAATCAGAATCGTGTAAACAAAACATGTATTTAATTCTTTCCTTCACCTCTTAAAGTTATGTGCTATTGCTGTCTAGATCGGTGTACCTAACGTGGCAGACTGGATCTTTAAAACAGCTGTTTTAATGTAAACAGGTTGATTGTACCGGGGCAGTCCAGGCCAGAGAGAGTCAACATGAAGAAGAAGAACACCGCCCACATTGGCGCGACTGGCATTGTTCACAAAGGCCTGTGGGTACACCACAAACCCAGGCCTGCCCCTGCAGACACAAATGACATCATACAAAAACACATATGGGACGGGACCTGATATGACCTGTACTAGAAATGTTCAGCTAACAAGCATTACCTTTAACAGACCTGCAACATGACTCACTGAAATACGCCCAACTTCCCATCCACTGCAATGTCGGTGACTGGAATATTCTGCAGGTTAGACATTAGCCAAACCAGAGAATATCACAAAATCCACCAGAGATGCCTAGTCAACGAGTTAATGATGGCAATGGAAGGGTGTCCCTGAAATAAACATAGAAATAAGTGAAAGGAGTGTTTAGTAATGACCTAATCTTTGAGACAGCAGTGCGCTAAATTCCATGCTGAAACTGACCCTCAGACGCTGTGAAAGGTACAAGGACTCCAGTGTCAATCAATAAAAAGGTTACCACATGGAAATGGTCCCGAAGATTGGGTGGGACAGCGGAGTCCATCAAAGGAGCAACTTCAACTTGCAGGAACATCTACCAGTCCTGCTTCCTGTTGGAAACTCCAAAAGATCCGGTTGGACTGTAGGCACCCAGGCACACACGGCCTTGTTCACGTGGTAATGCCATCCAGTCAGAGTACCGCAGCACCCATGCCGAGAACAAACCGATAATTGACAGTTTTTCTACCACCAACCATCAGTTCCTGACAGCATGTGAACCCTTCACCAACACCACCAATACCACCAACACCAGCAACACCACCAAAACCACCTACACCACCAATACCACCAACACCACCAAAACCACCTACACCATCAATACCACCAGCAACACCACCAAAACCACCTACACCACCAACACCACCAAAACCACCTACACCATCAATACCACCAACACCAGCAACACCACCAAAACCACCTACACCACCAATACTACCAACACTACCAACACCAGCAACACCATCAACACCACCAACACCAGCCACACCACCAACACCACCAATACAACCAACACTACCAACACCAGCAACACCACCAACACCACCAACACCATTAACACCAGCAACACCACCAATGCTACCAACACCAGCAACACCACCAAAACCACCTACACCACCAATACTACCAACACTACCAACACCAGCAACACCATCAACACCACCAACACCAGCCACATCAGCCACACCACCAACACCATCAACACCAGCAACACCACCAATACTACCAACACCACCAACACCATCAACACCAGCAACACCACCAATACTACCAACACCATCAACACCACCAACACCACCAACACCATCAACACCAGCAACACCACCAATACTACCAACACCACCAACACCACCAACACCATCAACACCACTGCACTCTGACACTTTATTATTATTAATACTCACTTAATATTTCACCGCTATGGACAACATCACTGAGTCACTTTAAACAACAGACATATATATATATACATGTTTATATTATATCTCTGCTCTCTCTCAGACTGTCCTTGTCTACTAAATGTACATATCAGAGTATTTCTACAGACCCCTTCTGTCTTTGTATATTTTGTGTGTTTGTGTATTTTGTATGTATTTCTCTTTTATATCTCTTTTTTTTAACAAGTTTAGTATGTATATAGTGTTCTCCTGCTCTAGAGTATCAACCTGAGCCTCACCACAAACATTTCAATGCATAAATGTCCTGACAACTATTTACAACCTGAAACTTCATCCAGCCTGCATTTGCACCAATTTTCATGTGTTGAAGAGCTGATTATTCTTTGTCTCCAACTGGGAACCAATTTCTCAGGTGTAAATGCACCAAAGAGTTCAAAATTAGCTGAGTGAACGGGAACCCTTCCATGTTGGTGGAAAAGGGCTATAAAGGGTTCTTTGCCATGGAATTTTCCTAAAGAACTGTTCAATGTATGACTCTTTGGAAAAAAAAAGTTCAGACCATGCCTTTAGCATACGGTTACACTGGAAAGAGAGCGAAAGAAGGTGGAGACTCCTAAAAGTCCCTGGGTATAGTTTTGTGATGGCTTCTGCTTTAAACTAAACTACTGACTGTCCAAAGAGCACAAAGAGCGAACTAATGAACTTCCGTTCTTGGGCTGATGATGTTAGATGTAAGCGGAGTTCTGTACTTGTTCTCCAGACGCTTATACACCAAGGAATGAACATTAGAAAAACAACAGACTTACTTCAGGATGTTTTTTGTTGAATTGTTGTAGCTAGCCATGCCATGATGAGCCAAAGCCGATCCCGATGGAGTTACTATCTAGCAGGGCTGCATTCACCCACACCTTAACGGAACACAGAAACCAATTCTTGTCTGAAGTAGCCCCATGCTTCTATTATCAACACCCTGCCTCATGAATTCGATCTTCAATCTACACTTAACACATCTCTACACTGTGTATCCAAAAAGAATCCAGACACCACTTCTTATATTAGTGAATTCAACCACTTTAGGGTGCACCCACCAACTTCTCCAGCCTTCCATATCTAACACAGAATGCATGACCATAGTATCTTCTAGAGCACTGCAAGTAGTCCTAAGATCATCTCCCCAAGCCTGAACGCATTAATGCAGTATCGTTCAAGGCGGCCCAGAAGGTATTCAGTCACTTTTCTGCAGACACCAGAGAGTCGGGTCCCAGTACATAACCAGATGTTGCAAGGAATAAATTTTTCATGGTATTAAATGGTTATAATACGCCTGCATGACGCTGCTGTTTATAATTTTTCTAGTAAGTTTTTTGGCCTAAAACCTATTTACAAATCTTATTCCTCTTAAGAAGAAAGAAAGTAGCCATATACTTGAAATCTCAGTCTGGGTGACATGTTGGTGCTACACCAGTATGATTCCTTGGGCAGCCACTCCTAACCTGCATTGGCCTACCATAAATATTTGGATGTGACGCTTGTAAGTCGCCCTGCGATTGAGCTTCAGCTAAATGCCGTAAATGTAAATTACTTATCCATCATTTTTGAAAAAATCTGGTGAATTCCCATCAGCAATGAAACCTGTTTTCCTTTCATCAACCCACTGAGTAGACCAGGTGAAGTTTGCATGAACAACTTTTCTAAAGTAAATTTTGTCAGGCCGACGGATTCGCCCGGTCCTGGTCGACGATTTGGACTATTCGTTCATGTTTTTTTTCTCCATGTACATTATCTAGTATCGTAAATCGTCTGCATCCGGTCATATCTGATGTCCTCCTCCTTTAAAAAGTCAGCAGAGTCCAGAACATTTCTGAACAAACGTGCGTATGAATGATGGATATGACTGGAGCCTGATTTAATTTACAGAGTAAGTTGTCGGGCAGCGCGCGTATTAATTGCTAAACTTAGCACTTATAATTTATAGTTCTCTATAATCCACTTCTAACACTTCTTCGTAGGAGGACCTTCGTGTTTCATCTATCATAAATCATGGAAACTGCTAAATAAAACCAGAATTCGTCCATAATTTAAATTATTTATGGGGTATTATTAATATTAATTTATTATTATTAATTTTTTTAGCAAGCATGCGTCATAGCCCCAGCTAGAGCCACTAATTTTATTTATTATTCCCCTTTTAATACTTATTAAAATGTTTTTTTATAAATTCCTTAGTTCTTTAGTCTGTTTTACATAGAAAAAAAGGTCACTGCTTGTCAGTGTCAGCGACGTGAAGTCTCCACCACCACCTGTGGGAGACCTGGGTTCGAATCCCAGTCCCTGGGGTAATCTGCTGTGCTACACCAATAAGAGTCCTTGGGCAAGATTCCTAACACTAACATTGGCCCACCTGTAATGGTGACTGAACCTTGTAAGTCGCTCTGGATAAGAGGGTCAGCTAAATGCCGTAAATGTAAAATGTCTTCAGTCAGTTGGGTGTTTTTTAAAGGGTCGCCCGACTGACTATTCGAGTCGATCGACTTTTAGACGGGCAGCCCTACATATCTTCCATGTGCCCCCCCTTTATAATGATATATATTTTATGTAACACTTCAACAACTTCTCTTTATTTAATATTTAATCTCTTAGCTGAAAACAGTGGCCATCGCTGGTACAAATTTCCTGATTTTAACAGTACACACTGCACACCTCAAATAGTGCTTTGAAATGTTTATTACTATAAATGAAATAAATTAATCATAAATTATACAGTGTGTTTACTGCTCTCCGATTATTGTGTTTTAATCCAATTCACATGTTTTTCTTCTTATGTGTTGATGTAACAGTTTCTTCGTCTTAACAGCTTTCGGAGGCCATTTTTAGTGTATTTGGGTGGTGGTGGTTTGACAGGGTGGATTGGGGGGGGGGGGGGGGGTGATTGTAATGGATGTCTTGATTATATGAATTGTTTCTAATATAACGTTTGCACATATATGTGATAAAATTATGATAAATATCTTTAAAGTGCTTGCAGAGAAATAAACGGATGTTGGTCATGTCTCAAATGTTGTGAAGCAGCAGCAGTCGGTACTGTGATATTTGATTTCAGAACAAATGTATGAATGACTCCGGTGTCTACGCAACTTTTGGACATAGCAAAGAACTAACCGTCAGTCCTTCCTAGTTTATGATATCTGTAATTAAGCGACTCCCTGCTAACTTTCATTGTTTTTAATTTGTGAAGCTCAACCGGGAAAAGATTCTGCCTGCTTCTTTGACCGTACCCCCTCCCCCGACGGACCGGAAGGACAACTTCCCTGAGGACTCTCGTCAACTACTCCCCCATCGATATAGACAATACTGGATGTACTTGCCACCAGTCTCAGTATCCATTCGCACCAGCTACGAAGCCACACATGCCATGACTCCACCCATCTCCTCAATTCACAGACCTTACCGGAGTAAATCCCTAAAAATAATCTGCACTAGATGCTTCTCTTCTCCTACCATCCACAGAAAGCAGCTTCTCCCATTCAAGGCACGTATGGAAGAAACCGAATGCCTGTCATGGCACCAGTGGCAGTGAACGTTGTTATTAGCAGGGCACCAAGATTACATAAGTGAATACGAGCTGTAAGTACACCACCTACAAACTTACAGCACAAGCAGTATAAATTAATTTATCACATACCTTAATATGTACCTTTTAATACATATAATTTACTCCCACTATTCCCACTACTACTGACCTCCCCACCACCCCAGTTGGAAGTTCCATTAAAGTTTACAGGTTGGCAAGGCAAGCTCGCAAAATTTCTACACTCACTAATCCAAACGGTGTTACCGGGCCTCTGCCACACCTTAGTGGTACCCTTCCCCATTTTCCTAACTGGACTGCCTTACCCTTTCCATTGTACTTTCACCCCTTTGAAGATGCAAGAAGTAGACAAGGAGCCAGCCAATCGAGCAGGAGAGCAGAACAGCTCCCCATCTTCATGGTGCCACTCTCCTCCCCGCATCCTGAATGTCCTGTCAACACCTTATAACTGAAAGAAACCCATACTGCAGTCACCACCACATGTTATCGGACTAGTTTCAGAGGTTCATTGGCTTTTAAAAGGGAGCGAGTTTGGATGTTAATTATGCAATCATTTAAGAATATAATTATAACTGTTCATAAGGCCAGACGCAAAATAGCCTGCATTGGATGTCCAAAAACTCATCCGATGCCAGCACAATCTTTTGTCTACATTCCAGGATCTCGGTGTACAGTCCTCCCCCCCCTGTACTCTAATAATCATGGTATATATAAACATAAAGGAGTGCCATAAACCCTGGCCTGAACCTTCTAGTACTGCAGGGTTCTGCTGAGTAACAGTTACTCTCTAAAACATGTACTGGGTTTAATGAGTATAGTGGATTGTCTTAGACTTGTGTTTGTACTGTAAGAGAAGAGAAGAGAAGAGAAGAGAAGAGAAGAGAAGAGAAGAGAAGAGAAGAGAAGAGTAAGAACAAGAAAAGAGCACACAGGAGAAGAGAAGCGAAGCGAAGTGAAGCGAAGCGAAGAAAAGGGAAGAGAAGAGAAGAGAAGAGAAGAGAAGAGAAGAGAAGAGAAGAGAAGAGAAGAGAAGAGAAGAGAAGAAGGGTAGAGAAAAGACAGTGATAAGAGAGGAGAGGAGATGAGAGGAGAAGAGTAACAACAAGAAAAGAGCAGACAGGAGAAGAGAAGAGAAGAGAAGAGAAGAGAAGAGAAGAGAAGAGAAGAGAAGAGAAGAGAAGAGAAGAGAGTGATAAGGGAGGAGAGGAGATGAGAGGAGAAAAGAAGAGAGGTTGAGTGAAGACAAGAAAAGAGAAGACAGGAGAAAAAAGGAGAAAAGAGGATAGAAGAGAAAAAAGACAAAATATCACAGGAGAAGGGGAAGATGATGACACTATGAAAGATAACTCACTTGAAGAACTGCTGGCTTGCAGTGGACGTGAAGGAGCTGTTGGTGGCGTAGTCTGTGCAGTTGGGTGTGTTCCAGGTGTTGTTACAGCTCTGCCAGGGCAGCTCGCTCCGGAAGGAGCTGAACAGGTAGTACAGTGCCCAGGTGGATGATCAATTGTAGTATGGTGCACATGATGAATGAGATGGCCACTGTGTGGCCATATAATACCACCCTGAGGGGCACAATTGAAAGGAAGATACAGGAAGTGACACTGAAGGTCAGCAGCGTCTGTAATGAAATCCATACCACAACCTTTAGACATGAAAGATGTGGCAGTACCTTTCAGCAGAGGGCACACCTTGGCCCATAGCCATGGACAGGCCCGTTCCGTCCTCAGGTTACTGACCCACTGTCAGGCATCCATGTGTTAGCAGAGAATGCCCAGGAAGACCAACATCCAGCAGGTAATGGCACCAGAATGCACCTGAGGGTGCACACACCACATACACTATTCTCTTTTCGCAGAAATGTGGCCAATCACAAGTATCTCTAATTCAAAGAGGCATGTTTTCTTTGTTGGGTTTAGACTTGGTTCCGTTTAAGTTGGGAGCCTAAGCAGGTTTTATTATTATATAATTATTATTATATGAGAAAATGTATTATTAGGAATAATTTATTTAGAATATCTTTAGAGAAATATACCATAGATTCCTAACATTATAGAACCCCCCTGTTTTTTGATCTCAGTACTCTCAGATGTTACAATGTCAAAACATTATGTGAAGAATTTCGTAATCATCCTTTTACTTTAACTGGACAAACAAAACAGCGAGAGACTATTAAAAACTTAGAAAGAAAGAAGAAGAATGGTGGGAGAAGAGGGAGATGTACAATAAGAAGTCCAAGAAATATGGAGAAGACTAGATACAGAGGAGTGTGTGGAAGACGAGGATAATGGAGAAAAAGAAGGTTGGAAAAAGAAAAAGAAAAGAAAAAAAAACACATGAAGAAGGCAAAGACGGATACAGAAGAAGATGAGTAAGAAAGATATACAGAGGAATGTGTGGAAGAAGTAGAAGAAAAAGAAAAGAAAGCAACCAAGAAATGCAGAAATGAAAAAAATAGAAGATAAACGAAGAAAAAGGTTGATAATGAATGATGATGATGATGAATGATGATTGATGATGCTATGCAATTATGATTGATGATGTAGATATTAATGATGATAAAAAAAATGATGATGATGATTGTTGATATTGAATGATGACATGATGTTGATATTAATGATGATGATGATGATGATATTGATGATGATGATAGATGACACATGACTATGATATGATGTTGAATATTAATAATGATGATGATGGATGATATTGATGATGACGATGATGTTGATATTAATGGGGGGGATGATGATGATGAATCGTGAGGATATTGATATGTGACGAATGAGTGCCGATAGACGATGATATTATGTTGATATCTAATAATGAATGATGATGATTATGATATAGATGATTAAGATTATGTTAATATTAATAATGATGATGATGATGATATTGATGATGACGATGATGTTGATATTAATGATGATGATGATGATGATATTGATGATGACGATGATGATGATATGATGTTGATATTAATGTTGATGTTGATGTTGATGTTGATGTTGATGTTAATGATGATGATGATGATGATGACGACGACGACGACGACGATGATGATGATGATGATGATGATGACGATGACGATGATGATGACGATGATGATGATGATGATGATGATGATGATGATGACGATGATGAGCTTGTCTGCTATCTAACGCGGTGACTAACTGATTTTCAGAGAGCTCCGGCTCCTCTGTGCTCATGACTCCTGAAGAAATGATCCTTTAATCATTGATGAGGAACGTGATGAAAGGACTCGTCTGTAAAGAATTTCAGGGCTAGACTTAAAATGCACAGAAATCTGCTACTACTGGTTTTACCTACACCGTGACGGTGCACTCTGTTAAATTGCTGCAGATTAATAAGACTGTTATTTATATCATCTGGTCACAGTCCAGCCAGTGTGCTGAGGCTTAATTTGTTATATCTTATCTTACTTCACAATACACTGCAGCTGTATAATATGGCATTGCTATAATTTACACTGTGATCTCACGCCCATTAGACCTCATTTTCACTGAGTTTTGGCACATAGCCCATAAGTTATCATGGCCAATTATCTCATGTATGTATATTTTAGTCTCTCTCTCTTTCTCTCTCTCTCTCTGTATATATCTCTTTTTAATTGCATTCTGGTCGTAATAATGGCTGAGTTTTATAAACATAGGCCCTTAATAAACATATAACAGTTAGGAAAATAAGTATTTGAAAACCCTGCGCCCATTCAAAGTTCTCTCACTTAGAAATCATGGAGGGGTTCTGACATTTTCATCTTAGGAGCAATGTCCCACTGTTGAGAGACCATAATCCTAAAAAAAAAAACCTGGAAAGGTCACTATGTATATGAGTTTTTAATAATTTATTTGTGTGTTACTCTGCTGCAAATAAGGTTTTTTAAAAAACACCTGCCCAATCAGCCCAATTCCTGGCCCTTAAATACCTGTTAGTCCACCTCCTAAAAGTATCTCAACCTCCACTCCACTTATTTTCTAAATTAGAAGCACCTGTTTGAGGTTGTTTAGCTGCATAAAGACACCTGGTCCCACACACCCACACAATCAGTAAAAAGACTCCAACTACTAACATGGATAAGACAAACCCTCCTCCCTCAGTTGGAAGCATTGAAGATGGGTCGTGGCTGGGTTCTTCCAACATGACAATGACCCAAAGCACACAGCCAGGAATAACTGAGGAGTGCCTCCGTAAGAAGCATATCAGGGTGTTGGAGAGTGGCCTAGCCAGTCTCCAGACCTAAACCCTATAGAAAATCTGTCGGAGGGAAGCTCAAAACCTCTGTGTTTCTCAGCGACAGCCCAGAAACCTGGCTGATCTGTAGACATCTGCGACTTTGCGACTTTTGCAAAAGCTTAGTTTGACATGATTGCTTTAGGGTCAAGAACCACATCGGAACCAATACCAATACTGAATATGGACATGGCTTAGTTATATTTCTACTCATGCTGTTTACATGTACTCCTATTACCACCCAGCTCTGTGTCTGATAACAGATTGCAGATAAGATACTGAATGAACGTTGAAATCCAACACTGCTTTTCCTTCAACAACTACTTTTTAAGTCAAACTCTCAAACACTGAACCGCTGTAGCGCTCCACTACCACGAGAAAGGAACTGCACAGCTAACATCAACACTCACACCATGTGAGTAAGTGTTCTTTCAGGATAGATAAAGTGAATCATCTCATCACCCTTAACCAAACTCAAACTACACTGTCCATAACATTTACATAAGCAGTAGTAGTTTACTTCTATGCAGTAGCAACACGGGAAAACGATAGCAGTGCATTGCAGATGACAGGAGAATGACTCTGCTGATGGAGTCAATCACACCGCCGATTGATTCTTACCTCCACCACTCCCCGTAGCAAAGGTAAGGGAAACCTCCAGCATGTTCCCTAGGGCCCACAGCACAACCTAATCCCAGCCCAAAGTGAAACTCAATCTGCCCTGCTCCATGTGGGGCCTCACCTGCTTCCAAGCTCCGCAGCCATGGCTCCTTCCTGCTGCTGCCTGCTGTCTGGCGCTGTGTTTTCTTTGCCGAAGCTCCAGGGTCCTGGGACAGGGCGAATGAGATGGGCCTGACCCCTAGCTGAGACTGTCACATAATCACCCTTTATGGGCATTAATCGATTAGCACGGGAAGCACAGCAGAGGTTGGCAGAGTGCTGTAAAGGGATACAGCTGCTTGGCAGGAGCATGTCTCATTCTAAATATTTAACCTCTTGTTTTACGCTTTAACAGGGAACTCTGAGAACACTGAACGCTCAGGACTAGTGCCTAATTTGATCAGATAGGGGTTTGATATTAGATGATGTACAGTAAATTTCGACAGTAAGTCTGATTTGTGGTGTTAGGAACCAGGGGGCTTGCAAGATCTACACTCATTGTCAAAAGAATAGCTGCACACAGAAGGAAGTGTAGGATTGAAAACAATAAATGATAATAAGTTTTGACTGATATGGGTAATATTTATTGAGCTACACATACAGAAGTAGTGTCTCTCAGTATGGGGTCAGGCTGCCTTGTTTGCTAAGGCAACATGCCAGGCATCACGGTCTGAAGCTGTAGAGCTTCCCAGTCGTCTCCTGTGATAATCCCATCCCATGTAACTTGAACATTCTCACACAGTTCCTGCGATGGTGCGGTAGTAGGGTGGAGGTGGAGTGACACCAGGCCCTTCTTGGACACATGTGACCAGCGGGCAGCAAACTGTTCATCTTAGTGCTGACCCACGAGTGCCCTCCACATGCAGCACTTCGTTGTGTCGTCTCCACCAAGACAAAAATGGGACCCATAACAGAAGATGACCCGCTGTTTAATGACTGTGGTCTGGCACGACACCACTGCAGTCTTTGGCAGTGTTGAAGTTGGTGTTCAGGACGCCCTAGTCCGTTGCACCGAAACCGTAGTAATGCGTCATGCAACTGCCTGAAAATGAGGCTGACACTAATAAAGATGACTGACACACGGAGGGCATCACTGGGGGGGGGGGAATACCGCCAGTTGTGGGGGTTGTTGGTCGTAAAGTGAGGTATAAATGATAAGGCCCGTCCTTGTTACGCCCACATGCAACGGACCGGGTTCCGTTTAATTCCTGTCCGTTGATTCCTTCTACGGCTGAAAAACTATTTGTGTAACTATTGTTTTGATAATGAGTGTATATAAATGTTTAAATACCGGGTTTATCTACTTAGAACCATTTTGATCATATTAGAGGCTTTTTACCCACCAAAGGCTGTAGTGCTCACCACAAAAAAACCTCTAAGGTCCAACTAAATGCATAAGGCCTTAAATGCTAACAGTGTCACTCCAAACCCTACCAAGACATATGTTTACAGGTCATCTACCAGAAGAAAGTAAATCATTACCCCAGTCCAACCCCGGTGTGAGCTTGTGTTTTATTGACTTGTGTTAATGATATTCAGCACATTCAGCCCAGGGCTTTCAAAGAGGAATTCTGGGAATTCCACCAATTTTGTATTTTTTTTTTTCATTTTTGCCTAGCATAACACGTGAGGAAACGTATCAGTTCAGATTTGCTTACTCTGGTGGTGATGGGAACCAGGCATTGTGGTGCATATTAAAGCTAAAAGACATGTATGGTCATTTAAAGTCGAGTTTTTGGTAAAGCTGTCGTTTTGGAGCAATGATCTGTAATGTTGATGATAAAGTGGGATTATAAATAAATAATAAATTGAATAAATAACTAATAATAAATAATAATACATCATATTGGACCTATTTTGCATGAGACTGACCTGCATGTATCCCTCCACCGTGAATGGCTTAAATGAATTATGCTTTGCTTTGCCACAGCCATCTCTCTCAAAATCTAAAAACAGTGTCTCGGTCATCAAACAATGTATGTGTAGCTGTTATAATAGCTGTTGTAATAATTTCCTTGCAGAAGCTTTTAGAGTGGAGACGTCTGGTTTCATTCACCAACACTGTGAACAGTTCTACCTCTGTTAGTTTGTCTAGAACACAGTGTGTCCACAGCTTAAGAGTTTGTTCACTTCACAGTGATTTGATTTGTTTTTTATTTAATAAACACTGTTTCAATGACTAGAATTTTGAGGCATACTTGGATCAAAAGTCTGTTCTGTCCAATAGGAATGCTCTTTTTCTCGTTTCTTATTGGATAGCTTAGATTTTGATGTATCCATAAAACCTGCATTGTGAATTCCGTAAAAACGCAAATGCAGCCATTCAAAAAGGTATGATGATAACAACCACAGAAATGGCCACAAGTTTGTTTTGACCTTGATAAGAGGGAAGAATCTCCCGCTGGTGTGGATGGATTCCTAAGTCTCCTGAAGTTCTGACCTAAAGTTGGGAATGGTCCTCCACGCACCTCCATCGTATGAAAACCATATGACCATATGGGTTCCCAGGAATACATTGGACATGGCAGGTCTTGTTTCATGAATGGGTCTCATGGCTATACATAGTAAAATGAATAGCTGGACCATGGAGTAAGCTTTAAAAGGGGAAAAAATCCCATATGGGTTTCCGTCCTGTTGTGATGTGAAATTGCAGAGCCTGCGGGTTTCCAGCTATTTTCCTTTCCACAGGAACCAGATGTTGTGATGTCGACAGCAAATATATTTCCATTTCTACCCTGAATGGCCAGTGACCCTACATATGTACTGAGTTGAGTTTTAGACTAACATCTTTTTACCTCCAATACTGTGAAACAATAAACAAGCATCAGGCTGCAAATTCATTAATCATTTCAAAACAATTTCCTGTATCAAGTAATATAATGTCCACAATACCACAGTGTAATACATGAGAACTCCCATTAGAAGCAGCTGTGGTGGTCTTGTGGAGGTCCTGACCACTGAAGGACAAAAGTATTAGAGAAATAAGAGAGAATAAAACCTGCTAAATTACAAAGTATTCCCTGTGCATATATGTCAAAATAACGATAAAATATTTCAAATAAAAAGAAGGCATATTAAAATGCTTATCTGAAAAAAAAAACACCTTAGACATACTCAGCATCTCACTTTCAATGACTTCAAAATGATAAAATATATCTTTGGATCTCAAATAATGACTTAATATATCAAAACAGTGGTTACCTATCTCAAAAAATAATGACCCAGTATCTCAAAATGATGAGAAAGTATCAACAAATAATGACAACTTAGCCCCTCGAAAAATAATGACATAGACATTCGCATATTACGGTGCACCAAAAAAATTATTAGGTGCTGCTGATTTATTGTGCAGCGGAATGAGCTTCCATTGGTTTTAAAGCAAGAAGAAAGACAAAAGAAAAAGAGAAAGTATGAAAAGGGAAGATGGAGAGAAAGACAGAGAAAGTAAGAATAAATAAGAAAGAGAAAGTAAGAAAGAAGGAGAGAAAGAAAAAGAAAGCTAAAAAAACAAGAAAAAGAAAGAAAGAAGAAAAGAAACGAGTAGAAAGAGAGGAAAGAAGAAAAAGAAAGAAAGAAATGAAAGAAAGAAAGAAATAAACGAGAGAAAAAGAAAGAAAGAGAGAAAGAAATGTTGTATTCTAGGTGCATGCCCTCTTGCGGACAGAGCAACGCGGCCGGTGTTTCCTTGGCGCTATGCGCGCGTGAGGTCACGCGTGCACTGATGGGAGGGTCCCGAGTGTAGCGCGTTGCGGTGGCGGGGGCCTTTGGGCTGAACGGCGCTCTGTTTATCTCGCCATATTTTTTTACGCTGTACCCTGTTTCTCACACGTTTATTTAAAAGACTGTCGCTTTAACTGAGCTTTGGATATTTCCCCTGACGGAGTCGGGACAAAAACAGAAATGGGAAACTGCTACAAACGTTCGGCGACCAAACGAAGCGCTGGTCGTTTAACGGTCTCAATGTATCGTCAGTGGTAGTAGTAGTAGTAGCTTCTTCTGGCTAACCGATGTTGTTTACTGCTAACGAATTCGTAGCAACTGACAAATTCCACTCACAGCGAATTACTGCTGGTTTACTTGGTTATTATGAAGGTTTTACTCCTCAGTGTTCTGCCTGTGATGGTATTTTAGTCTTTTCAGGTCGACAGAAATAAGAAATGTTAATTTAATTCAGATGTAGAGCTAAAGCTGAATCTGTGTCGAATGGGATCAAACACTGTTAGACGCTTAGCCAAAGATACCAGATGCGTGTGTTCAGTGATTGGTGAACTCTGTGTCGAAATCTGACCGTTTTGCAACTGGGTGATGATAACCGCCTCCCTGGAGAATGTCGGGAAGGAAGTGTAATCCTCCAGCACCAGGTTCAGGACCAGTTTCTTCGCCCATATAAGACTAGGGCACTGTATGGATCTCAATGCTGAGTGCTTTGCTCGTAAGGAGATCGTTGGGCTGTTAGTATTGTATTATTAATGTGTCTGTGGGTTATTTGCTGGGCTTTACTTCCAGGGATGGACCAATGGCACCACTTTCCCCCTCCGATACCCGGTATTGGTGCCGATACCTGATCTATAAACACAAACCGTAATACAGACCCTAACTCAAAGATAATTTACCTATAAGTTCTGGTGTTTATTTTGGTGTAATCTATTATTTTTTCTTTTTCACAATTTAAACATACTCATCTTGACTGGCATTGGCTTTGGCAGTTTGTCAGATTATGAATATTAGATTATTAATATTAGTGCATAAGAAAACCTGTTTTTGTGTATTTACCATATAATATTTGTAGTATATACATTATATAGTATATATAACGATTATATAATTTTGGGGGTTTATATTTATTTTTTTTGTGTGTGTGTATATGCGTATATAGAATGTATTGTTTTGTAATTAGGGATTACAGTCATGTTTTACAATGGCCTGATTGTTTCTTAACAACCCACATTTTTTTTACCGTTGGTCTCGTACATGCGTGTTGCTTACCCACGCTTACATGCCAGACTCTGCCAGAGTTCAGTAAATATCAACATAGTTCATGTTGTCAGTGTGCAGAGACTTTTTCAGAATTATTCCTGCCTTGGTTAAAGGAACAGACTGCACACCCTGTTAAATGATATTGGCAGAGGTGCACCCCAGGTGGGGCTTGTCAACACACAGGCCTGGCTACTGGGCTCCAGTGTTAGATAAAGGCTAAAGGTTCGATAACCTGGACCTACAATTACCTTATACCTTGGGAGGCTATACACAGCAGAAGATGAGTGAAACTTGGCTCAGACATTAGCCGCGAGTGACTCCATGCCTTTGTAGCTTTAGCCATGAGCATTTTTACCGCTGCTTGTCAAGCCACACCACTAAAGTTCTGTCTGCTGCCACAGATGCACTGGTCAGCGTGTGTGTGTGTGTGTGTGTGTGTGTGTGTACGTGTACGCTTCAGAAAATGCATTGTGATGTCAGCCACTACTACTGATTACCTATTTACACACTGATTTAGGTGCCAAGATAAGCACAGTATTGATGCAGTACTCTGACAGACTGTCACAACAAACACATTCAAACAAACGCACAATTTGCACAGCATCTAATCATGCAACAGAATTATAGTTAGGCTACATACAACACTTATGCTCAAATTTACTCTCATCTAATTAAAAAAATGTATAACAGAGTAAAAAAAAGGCCAGAAAAGGCAATAAGTAATATCACCACGTCTGTGTAGAGATAAATTATACCAAAGATCACAGAGATTTTAGGTATATTAATTAAAAGACAGTATTTTGCCTGAAATAAATCCGTCTGTGAAACATTTGTGGTCATATCACAATGCTTCAGCACATTGTCACAATACACAAGAGGCATACATGCGTATCAGGCCACTGATTACTGGTCAGTGCACAGTTGTGTAAATGATTGTGTCTGAACTGACGTGAAGGGGTGGTTAAAAACCATGACTGGCTTTTTCCTCAGCCTGTGGATTTGTCTTGAGTCAGTCCTGTCTTAGTTAAATCTTCAATAGACAAAGTGTGATTTAAAAATAAATCACTAGTAAAGCATTGCATAATAGAAATATTACAGAAGTGTCTACAGGATACCATCAGGGAAGCTGTAGTTCAGACAGTGACTGTCATTCACAGTCAAAAACGCACACCTGCCAAGGAATTGGTGACCTAATTTCAGATACAGAACTGCAAAGGGCCCCTAGGATTATATTTCTCTGGCTATATAGATTCTTCCTGAAATGTTGAAAGACAATGCACATAAACCCTCCATAAAGGCAAACGTGGGATGTACGTTTGTATGTGCAGTGAATGTTTGTGTTCCTCCTTTCAGTTGAAAGGCTTTTGTTTCCTAATAGAACTAACATCAAGCCTCTCAGGAATGTGGAAGTACATTGGAAACATTGTGGACTAGGAGTTCATTTCCTTTAGAATCCAGTCACATAAAACTAACCTCCGTAATCCTATTCATACATCCTCTTCATCGTGATCCTCTAAAATACCACGAGGTGCTCTGTCACTTATACATGTTGGAGCTTACTGTTTTTACAATGAGTCACTAAAGATTATTATTAAACAGACATTTTAATGTTTTACCTGTGGGTTTAAATACTGACTAATGTTATTTGGTGTAGTCTGTTGACTACATAGAAGAAAAAGAAAGACAGGCTTAGTTAGCGGAAAATATCCATGGGAAATCTGTAGGTTTCCGTTTTGAATGAGTAACAGGCTTCCTCCTCAGATGAGCTAATGAGCAAAAACTACAGCTGAGTAGTACAGTACTTTTGCTAATGAGTTGCTGTATTCTTAAAGACACATGATCTACATGCCAGTTTGTCTATAAATGAGGTTTTCACTGTTTCTCAACCTAGCTAACATCAGTGTGGTTGTTAGTTCTCGGTCGCATGCCTAACAACATGTCCTTGTGTGTTTTATAGTAGCAGAGTGTAATATAATATGTGTACTGTTGAAACAAAGGGCACAGTTCTGAGATGCACAGTGCTACATATATCTATTATAAATGCTCAGCGTATGATAATCTATGAGATGTGCAATAGGATGTTTGAAGTAATATATGCAAGAGGTGTTATTCATTGTTATGTGCTGTATATTAGCATGATCCATTGTGTTTTCCTTCTACCAGTCTCCACTAGCTTGATTTGTGTTCTTAGCTCCCCAGTATGTTACTGATATACCAGTGTGATTGCAGTAATCGACCTGGCCCCTCCTTCGGCTAAACAGCAGGACGTGTAATTCAGGTCTTTTGTGCTGTAGAGTATATATAAATATATGGTCACATGGCATCCTGTTATAACCAAGCACTCAGACTTCAAGGCCAGTGCAGGCATTTCGGAAAAAAGTCTCCACTAGCTTGTTTTGTTTTCTCAGTTCAGTAGTAGGTCACCTATATGCCAGTTCAGTAGTAGGTTACCCAAATGCCATTGTGGTTGTAGTAATGATCCCGCCCCCCACCACTCCCGTCTGACACAGCATTACATGTAATGGAGGTTATATATATATATATATATATATATATATATATATATATATATATATATATATACACACACACACACACACACACATATATTTAATCTTCAGGTCTTTACATTGTAGGCATCTTAGTTTTTGTGATTGAGGATTAAAAGGTGTGGCCATTTACTACACACCTTTTACACACCATACTTTACTGTTAAAAGATATACATTGACTTTAGAAAAAGACTTGAGTGAAGGGTGATTGTTTATAAATAGGGGTGCCGAAACTAGTTTAACGTCATGCAGGTTGATGACTGTCAATTCAGCAGTTTAGTACATTTTAATCAGTGGATTAATGAATTACTCTCACTCATTTACAAAACACAGTGCAGGATCTCCTGTCTTATATGAACTAGCTGCAAAGTTGCAAAGCAGGTCTTGACAAGCATGGAGCTTGAAGGTCAGGTGACATATTTGTCTTTTGAAGCCCACTGCCGCTTTTGCAAAAGTGCAATGGAGTGGAAAGACATCCTATAGAGGGATTGGTTGTTGTACAAGTCAAGTCGGAGTTCCATTGTACCCTCCCCCTCTTTTGGCTCCAGACCAGCTGTACTCTCAAATGAGGGAGTTGATCTGCATGTTTACATTATACCTTCTAGCATGCCAGATGTCTTGTAATGCTTGGTAGGCTATAGGTCACATTGTAGGCTGTGCATGTGGAACAGGCTTAGTGGGAATACTATGGCTGCTGCAGTCCAAGCGTTTCTCTTCTGGTATAGGTTTTGGTGTTCTGGATAAGGACACTGGTAATGGCTAAGTATCAATCTGGTATCAGGGCTCTATTAAAAAGATTTTCAGTCAGATTGGTTTGATGTGAAATGATTTTTAGCAATTCCTGTCTTTGATTCTTTACTGTTGTCATAAGAGAAACCAGAGGTCATAATCTTTACAAGGCAGGAACTGCTATTGTACAGGTAAAGCTATGTAGCCAGTTCCTTATTGTGCTTGAACAAAGCACGGCCAGCTTAATTTCTCTTGCCGTGCCGCAAGCATGTTGGCATCACACAAGATTCCACAATCCCTCACACATTTTGATACTCCCTGTTGAATGTGAATGGCATGAACTTTTAGATACGGGGCTCTGGTCCTAAGTGCTCTGATACACTGGCTGGCAGTGAGGGAAATACAGCACTTTAATTGCTTTATAAGCAAGTACCATAGCATCCCATAGCAGAGATGTGCCCTGCACTGGCCTGCGTCTGTGTGGCCTCAAGTCAGCAAGCACTGGTGCTCTTCTGACAGCTGAGAATGTGTCCCTGCAATAAGTTTATGCTTACAGAAGAGTGTGTGAAGCAGAAAGAGATTGTGCTATGAATGTTTAACCACTGTAGGAGTATATCTAAGTAGGCTTGTTGAAGAGGGATTCCAATGTTTTGGAAGTGTTTATTGTAAATGTTTACCAAAGCTGATTTCTTCACAGTGCTGTTGATGGAAACCAGGAGTTACATTGTCTACAACGCCATTTTTTTGGCTGTCCAAAAGCACCAGTGAACTTGTACATGAATTTTAAATTGTGATGCCAGTGATGGCGAGAAACAAAAAGCATTCTTTGGGGACTGTTTTACTTTGCACATGTAGAAACAGAATCCAGTTATGAAATGATTGAGGGATGCTAACAATTGAACCACATACCCCATACTGTAATGCTTCATTCAGTCTCCCTTTACAAAGATAATAGCTATGAGTCTTCGCCTGTAATGCTTAAAGACACTGCATTTAAACACAGTCTAAGACTCATTTCTTTATACAGACCCTATTCAGAGCCATTTTATTCCAAATCCATGCCTGTTGACTTTTATCTTTAGCTCATCCCACAGTTTTTCTATGGAGTTTTAAGTTTAGGGTCTGAAATGACAACGGCAAAATCTCGATTCTGTGCTTAGTGATATTTTTATTGATTTTAAGGTAGGTCATAGGTCCAACCACAGCTCAGAGATCCACCTGAGGCTGTCAGGTTTAGATTTTATTTCTGCTGTGATACTATCTCTCCGGGTAAAGTGTCCAGGGTCTTTGAAAGGAAAACAGTCCCACAACAATCACAATCAACAATCAAGATCCACCACCATGCTTTACAGTGGGGACGAGGAACTTTTTGACATGGCTGTAGGCTTTCTTCTGGCGGCCCACTTAAACAACTTGTAGTCATGTTGGTGGTGTCTTACAGTAGTTTGGAAGATGGTCTAGTCCTATCTAAAGTCGACAATTCCCTACCTGTGATCCCTGGAAATTCTTTTGCCACTTGCATCATCATCCTTATTGTCTGTGAAGTCAGTATAAACCCTAGGTACTTTCCCTGGCAAATCCTTAACATCTCCAGTTGGTTTTAGTGTGTCTTAATTATTGCCCTGACAATGGAAGTTGTCATTAAAAAAAATCAAATTTTCTTTAATTTCTTTCATGTAACCCTTTCTGATTTGTGAAGCCCAGCATACTTATGCGGTACATCACTGCTGTATATCACTCTCTGGTCTTTCTCATAGTGGTGGGTGGCTAAGGGGATTGACTTTTGGGTCAGCTCATATTTAGACCTCACTGAAAAAGGAAGTAATGGCTGACCATTGAAGTATTCCTTATAACTCGGATGAACTTTCATGAAATAGAAATGGAAAAATACTTAACAAAGATCCAGTGGATAAATAACCAATAATACACAAGTCACATTATGACCACCAGCTGATATCCAGAGTAACTGCTGTATGCAGAATGGACAGCAGCTAGATGGGCTGGGGGAGACTCAGTAAGGTCCTGGTAGGGTCTCACAGATATCTGGAACCATGTTGACTGTAGTGCATCCCACAGCTGCTGAAGAGTGTGTGTGGGGGAGGATCCATAGAGCAATACGACAATCGAGTTGATCCCACAGGTGCTCAATTGTGTTCAAGTCCGGGCAAATCAGAGGAGCAAGGTAGTACTTGGTGCAGCCTTGGTCATGCTCTTACAAGCAATGTAGAAATCTAGCCATGTGATATGTCGCATTGTCTACATGGAAGATCCCTTCCACCCCACTGAAGACAACCATATATGGGTGCACCTTATCTGCTAGGAGGAATTCCTACCCAAATCGGTTAAGTGTGCCTCCACATGGATGAATGGGCCCAGAGAATGCCACAAAAACGTGACGTCCGTCATGAGTTTTGTGCTGCCACTATGGAAAGCAGGAAGTGGTAATAATAACGTGACCTGACTTTGTATAATTTTATCACTGCTACTGAGCTTAATGAGCTAAAAATTCTGATGACAGATTATATCGCCTTATGTAATACGGTATGGTCAAAATGTTCAATTTCAATTAAATAGACCTGCCTGATGATATTGTTGGGAAATGTCCAGCCATATCCCACACTGGATAGAAGTCACTGATGAAGGATCTGCTGTACAAAAAGTCTGTTGATTCTGATCTTGTACCATTCCTATTTAAAATTTAACTCAGCTTAGCAAAAAGTGAAACTTTCTCACACTCTCTAACCTGAGGGAAAAGAACAGTAGTTAGTTTTTGTTCAAGCTGGCACCAACAAATACGGATGTGGTTGTGACGAGGGTTTACGTCGTTTAAATTCTGACCTCAGCATGAACGTGGAAGGAGTGCACTGCAGCAGTGGTCACATAGGTACATGTACAGAATCACTGAAAGCTTTGTGTTTGGTGGCATGACCTGATCTCAGGCATTCAGTGAACGCTATGTGGGTGTTCAGACAAGACACAGACGATCATGTAGTCTGATAAATCCTAGAGTTAAAACACGACGGTTAAAAAATCCAGACTTTCAACCTCCCACCTACCCTAAATGTAGCTGATTAGCTACGACCCGTCCAGCATGCGAAGCTTGCTTTTTTTCCTTACCCTAACCCTACCTGTATTTGTCATCATGAAGAAATTTGCATTTGTAACACTAAAAGTTTGTGTTTGGCCTGTGAGCTACTTTTCTTTGCACATCAAGGTTGTGGTTTTCCAAATTTTGTGGTTCTGCAGCGGTGAGACAAACTCTTGAGACCTACTTTCACAAGCTGATGTGGTACTGAAATTACAAGAACAAGTACGTAGGGGGAGGGGAAAGTTTGCCGTGAGTTTGAAAGTAAACCGTATGCAGCTGTAGTTGTGAACAAAAGCATTGTTGTAAACAAAAACATCTACATATATTTAAAATGGCCATTATTAACTGATTGATACATTGCATATAAAAGTCATTGTTAGTTGCATTGCAAAAATATAGTTTCCTTTTCTCTTTAAAAGGCTGCTGTCGGCTGTAACGCCTTAATTTAGTCTTTGTGAAGTTCCACCCTGTCACGTATTGCTCTGTAAAGTACAGCATTTTCTCTGTGTTTATTTTACATGCTACTGTCCAAACCTGAACTGACAAGCAGGTGACTGATCATGATAAATCAGCAGGCATTGTTTGGCAATTTCCGTTTAATGCTCATTTCAAATTCCTGTATTAATCTGTGTGGTAAAAATGATCCTGGTGTTAATGAAGTTCAGTAGGTGTTAATTTTGTACCTTTTCCCAAGTGTTTTGTGATGTTTGAAAGGATATGCATGTTATAACCAGGTTATTATTGTTACATTAGGCAATTGTACCATTGTTTGGTCTTTTTTAAAAAGTCATTTGTCAAAATAATCAGTAGATTACTTATATAATTAATAATGTAAGTGCTATAAAAGTGCTTTATAATGATTAACCTGACATGTTGGATTGATTATCAAAAGATGTGGTGATGTTTACATTCTGTCATTGGTATGTTTCCGTAGGTGGCTGCTGTGGGTCTGACGAGAAGACCTACACAGTTGGGGGATGGGCCTGGGCATGGTGGCTTCTCACTGATATACAAAAGTAAGAACCTTTTATCAAAGTTGTATTTTGTCATGCGTCTCTATCTGCTGCTGTTTTTACATTTTCAAAGGTTGAATTTTGGGACATTCTTTATGAACAGTAGGTTATTCATTTGTTTCCCCCATGTTAATCAGTTGTATTTTAATAGACTATAGGCCAACCATATTATTATTATTATTATTATTATTATTATTATTATTATTATCCATTCTTCTATAATATCTATTTTTAGTAAACAAATATTGACCAAAACCCAGGCAAATGTTAAAAGGTTTTAACTACATACTGTTAAACAGGACAGAGCAACCAGAAAGGTAGAAACGTAAAACATATGTATCATGTGTTTAATAAAGTGTAATAAAATATCAACAAAGTATTGGCATTAGTATCAGAAAATCTTGAGTGATACCCAGTCCTATCAGCTAGCGCTGCAGCACAGCCCCTATTGACGAACTGTTAGGAGTATGAGAGCTGGAGCCAGTCCAGACCCACAAAGACAGTGTATACAGACGCTTCATCAGCACATCAGCTCAGGGCTCTTCCTACACACGCTCACCAAAGTGTGGAAAAACAAACAGTGTAAATGTTGCTGCAAGGTCTATTGGAGTTCAACCTCGCCAGTCACACTAGCTTTCATCAGTAACAGTTTGGCAGCAAAATGACATTTCCAGGGTACGACCATGTTCATGGTCTGGTCCCAGTAAAATTTGCATGAAAAGCTTTTTCCTGTTAACGGCCGTGTTCTAGTGTGACTGTGTCTTTACTTGGACAAGCAGCTTGGCCTTTCATCTGTAACCTTAAACTAATCCTAGCCAGAGGGTGGTTAATGGCTACTAAATTTAATCAACATTTGTGGTAGTGCAAGCCCAGGGCCCATATTTATAAAGCAACTCGGAGTAATAATGTTAATGTAAAATAGAGGTGGGCAATTTGATAAAAAAAAAATTGTATGGTGATTATGAATATTTAGAAAACTTTCAATATTCATTTTATTCAGAAATCTGCAGCCAGTCGCACCAGCTGAACCCAAGTTTGATTGTAAGATGGAGTTTAAAGTCCATCATGACAATTACGTTTAGAGTAGTTAGTTTGAAATTTGAGCCACAGCTTTCGGTTGCATCACAGACACTTGTGGTGCATTTGAACTAGTAGTGTGTAAAAAGTGGTCGTTGATAGAACCTTTGTTCCTCAGAATGACCATTTCCCTCTCTCCAGGCAATCAGAGACATGCTTCTTGGCATTAAATGCTTGGCATGCAGTGAACTCTGCCACATTTTTCTTTCCTTGCTTTTTGTAAGACTGCCGTATTGGTGATTTCTTAAAGCTGATGAAGAAAAAGTCTCACAGTGAAATAGTGTCCTTAAAAAGATCCAGCTGTTTATTCTGTTTTGCTGTTCTGCTGCTTCTAATTTTTTAGAATATAAATTTTATATTTAAACATTTCCATATTTAAGGTGGGGTTCTCACGCACCGTATTATAACAGGCCTTATAAAATGAATGGTCTGTAACGTTAGTGAAGCTGTGGCTAACGTAATATTATCGTAATTCCCTGCACAACAGAAAAGTAGGCTAATTTTAATGTTAGTTATCATTTTAAAATCTCTTTAAAACAGAAATCAAAGCCGTCATATTTGGATGTATCCAGAAGTAATTTGTTTTCTTTCAGGTTTTACCCAATGACATAATCCACCAGCCTTACTTACTGCAACCAGTTAAATTCTAGTAGCTCATAAACTTGGGCATTGTGGCAGTTTATGCTTAAACCTAACAATGACCTAACTTACAGCTGGTGCAATCGGCTGCTGATCAGACAAAAAAAAAGAGCCAGTAGTACTTTTTACAAAATACTGTCAGAAATAGTAGATACAATGATTTTTAATATTTATAAGTATACTGTAAATCTAGTTAAATGGTGTTAATCTTAATGAACCAAGCAAAGCAGTTGATCAGTGTTCTACAAGTACTGTCTGCTTATGTGATATGTTCAAAAATACATATGGTATTATGACACATATACATTTATCTATTATCATATTGCCCAGTCCTAATTCCAATCTCTGTATTTGTAAGTGAAAGCCTTAATATTTACTCTGAGAAGTTTGATAAATATGGGCAGAGGGCTAAGCTGTACATGAGACACTACTGTACTTCATATAGCGACTGCATAAAGTGTGCGTCTCAGTAATGTAAAGCAATCGATTTGTCATTATTAACAAGGAGAATATCTTTGTCATCTAGACGATTAGGGATGGTGCGTTCCATTCATCCTTTGAAGTGCTAATCATTAAATTATTTATTTTGTATTTTATGTATGTCACGGGTACAACATGCTTTTATGATTGTTGTAATTTATTGAAAGACTCTTATACACCACTTCTCAATCTGAAATCTTTCCATTTTATAGTTTCTCTAAATGCTTGCTAAATGTCTTTCACTGTGTGTTGTGCTAACCTGCCTTGCTCTATGTTTGACTCGCCCTTGCCTCTCTCTCAAAAAATGTTTGCGGGGATCCTAAGCTTATCACTTGGTGAAAGAGATCTTTGTGGTTCACTGTGCTTAAAAATGACAGAAAGGAATGTGTTGAAAGTTAGCTATGGGACTGGGGGGGGGCTTGGATGACTGCGGTGTTATGTGCCCAAGTGAAATTCCATATTGCAAACTGGTGCCGGGCAATCTTTTGTTTGGTCTGCGTTAGTTTAGTTGTAGAGGTATGGCATAGTGATATGGATGATCGGGATGCCTCAGTCATTGACTGTTTTCATATTTTCACATAAAGTCGCATAATTTAGTAAAACACATTTTAGTATATGCATAATGTAATGTGATTTAGCTTCCTCTTTCTTTAACATTGGACAGTAGATAATTCATTTCTATATGGTCCTGCTCCTGTCTGTCATTTAAAAGCAGAAGAATTGCTTTCTCACATTTTATTTTTCCTTCTAAATGTGGATTTAACACAGTTAAACAGCAGCACTGCAGATAGGCTTGAGCTGGACATAGCTTCACTTGTTTCCGTTTTTCACCAGGATAGACTGTATTTGATGGTATCTTTTGCCATCTTATTTGTTTTTTATCAAAAAAGGAGTTAATTGTACATGAATAGCCAAATAAGTGAACATAAATATCGTCGCTGTCCAAAGAAAAACAGGTATCTCCAAAATGACAATTTTACAGGAGAGACCAAAAAAACTAATGCCATTTGAATGGAAGCCAATGGAACCAGACATCTTTTCAAGCAGTTTTGGGTTGTTTCTGTTGGTCCATTCTTCATGAAATTCCCACACAGTGTAAAGAGCAGCTCATGTGATTGAATAATGCATAAATGTAAAAAACAACATAAATGGAGATACATGTTTTTCATTGGACAGCGACGATATACAAATTAAAAATCATTACAGTTTAGAGAGAAAGTAGTATGGAGCAACGGTAGACTTTACAGAGTGTCGTAATTCAACCTGTGGTGTTTTTGTCTGCAAGTGAACCTGTTCTGTGGTGTGTGCAGAGGATGTGTGGTTCTGATACACGTAGCTGTTTTCCATTGCTAAACTGCTCAGATTTTCTGATGGTTCTCTTAACTCTGATTTCCCCTTCTATTATGTTACCACCACATATCAGTGAGCCCTCTACAATATAAATAAGTGGAATGTTCAGATGCGAAACAGAAATCTGATATGTCTTTTTTGAAATAAAAATACGGTCGTCATTTTATATACCACTGTATTACGTTTGTACTGCCCAACCCTGCTGGAGAAGGTACAGGTTTTATATCCTACTGGAAAATAGTGTCCACTGTTTCATTCAGTAGACACTGAGGTTGCTTTCTTAATTTCTGAAAATGCACCTTGCTGCTGCATTTTGTAGATAATGCTCGTTTACATCACTTTAAAGAAAGTGGCGTTAAGTACAGCACGAAAACCAAAAAGCAGAGGATAGGAACTGGACGATATCTGATCCATTAGAATATGCTTAGATTGGATCGGGCTGTCCCTTGAGTTGTTAAGTAACTTCACTCCAACGTATGCCGGATTGTTTAGATGACTTTGAGAGAGCAGTTTAAACTATGTAAACACAGAGTAATGTGTTTCTGAAAGCTGTGTTTCTGTCTAACTGGTTAACATTTACAGTGTGTTGCAATATGGTTTTCTTTCGCTGGTTAGAGGAGTGAGTCACAAGTTTTGTGCATTTGACATGTTTGTGTGTGACTTTTGCGTGGTGTCTCAGCAGAATGGAGAGCATGGGTAGCTGAGCTTGTTCCTGGTCGTGGATAGCTGAGCTTGTTCCTGGTCGTGGATAGCTGAGCTTGTTCCATGTTGTGCAGAGCTGCCTTGTTTGGGGTGGGGCTGAGAGCCCTTTCCTGCCTCCCTCCCCTCTCCTGCTCGAGAGAAGCAATCTGCTTAGTGGTTGCTGTTAGTGTCACACTGATCTAATTAGTTAAGATGGAGTAGGGGAGGGAAAGTCTGTGCTTGACTCTTTCCTGCAGCGGATATGAAGAGACCAGGCTTTAGAGCTGTGGTGCACGCAATGTTAGATACGGTTATGGTGGTGTATTTGAATGTGACTAGATTCTGAGAAACATCACTTTATAAAGAATGCAAAAAAGAAAAAATGATAAGAAAGGTAATTATTTCCATTTGTCTGCTCACATGGTCTACAAAAAGTTAACAAGGCTACAATGCTAACACACATATTAGATGCCATAGCTTTCCAGGCACTCTTTGATGCCTAATGTTTGTATTCTTACTACAAACACAACCTCAGCTTTGTTCAGTATGTTTATTAATGTTATGTAGGTGCTAATATTTTGTCTATAGTTTTATCAAAAATTTGGTCTTCCATGTTTTCAGACGTAAGTACATTATCTGTTTCTAAGAAAGAAAAAAAACAGGCGGTACTAAATAAAACAGCTG
This sequence comes from Prochilodus magdalenae, assembly GCA_024036415.1. Lineage (NCBI taxonomy): Eukaryota > Metazoa > Chordata > Actinopteri > Characiformes > Prochilodontidae > Prochilodus > Prochilodus magdalenae. The sequence goes on along the minus strand of JAMWET010001664.1, from coordinate 110,324 downwards.
TAGCAGAGCTAAAGAGATGTTGCTTTTATTTAGCATGTTTAAGTTAGCTTAGCAACTGTTATGTAGCAATTGCCAGTCTTTCACTAGAGAACGTAGTACCGTATTTTTTTCCAGTGGACATGCCGATACTGAAATCCTTGATAGAACCTACCTAATCATTATGTATTTATGTATTTTAAATTTTATAGTTTACATGTAACGATTAGTGGCAGGCAGTGGTTCATTTTGTGTGGTGTTTAAACCCTCAGACTTCTAGATGGCAGTGATGTAATCCATCTGCAGTCATTAGACTCTTCCACTCCAATGTAAAAGACAGTGAAAAGGCACATTCCCTCACATTAGCAAGCCTGTGCATGGGGGTGTGTTTTATACTATGACCAAATTAGATAAAACTGACAGTGTCACAGTATTGAATCATAATCCTGGTGCCATGATACATATTCATTTGCCAGGATATAATTTTAAATATTAACTCAGTATTTATCAATTTTGTTAAAAGATAAATTATTAATAAAAAGTTAATGAACATAAAAATTAATTAATGAACATATACATGAACATTTTGACCAGACTTTGGCCATGAGAGAGTTTAACATGGATCAGTCTTTAGTTTCCGTTCACACTAGATGGTTTGAAAATACTGTAAACAACAACTTATGCTTTTTGGTAATTCAGTAGTGGATGCATCTGTGAACAAATGCTTATGTGAACAAAATTGTAAGTGCCTTTGGGATATGCCATTACATACGCCATTGACATTGCTTGGCTGATAGGGCTTTATAATCCCGTGGAGGTTTGTGGATGTATGACTCATTTCCTGTTTGAAAAGAATTTTTAGGACCACCCAGCAAGCAGAGCTGCTAATTAGAGCATGTGTAATTTCAAAAGTTCTGTTTGAGGACTTGTTTCAGTAGCCACATTTTGTTTGGGATATTTTATTTTACATGTGAGTCAAAGACAAAAATCTAATACAAATCCTATTAGAAAAGGTAAAATATGCATTTTTCTATCTACAAGATTCTGTTTATTCGGGATGTAACAATGGATCATGATATCTGTGTGACAGCGAGCTTCATGGCGATCAGGCATACTGTTAATTAAGCCATCTAATGCAATTACAGTGTTTGAAAACACAGGTTTGAACCAATCAGCACCTTACATCGGCACTTCTCCTGCCTCTCAGCTGTAGTGTCTGTTAGTAAGCTGTGCAATAATAAGATTATTGTGTTTTATATTTTTTCATTCTGATTTTTTCCTTTATGTTGTACGCTACTGAATGAGCCCAGTATCATAAATTGACTAAATATCTTGTATGGTATTTTTAAGTTTAAGTTCAAATTGCACTACAGTCTTTTTTTATGGGGCCATAGCTTGCCCACTTTTCTTAACAGTTAGTCATAATAACGTTTGATGATATTTATATATGTGATATTTAGGAAATAAGGGCTTGAAAGTTTTTTATTGTTTTTGTTTGTTTCGAAACAAAAATATTCACCTAAAGTATTTTGGAGTAATTAATTTCATTTGTAATTATAAAATATATAATAAATTATTTTATTTTATGGACACAAAATGCAAATCCTTTTGAGAGTATTTCAAAGTAAAGCTTTTGGTTGCAGAGGAGTTGACGGTCATCTGGTTTTAGTGCTGAAAATTGGAAAATGTTCACCTTACTTTTGTGTTTACTTTTTATGTTTAACTTCGTTTAATTTGAATTATTAAAGGTAATAAATGCATTCTGTTATACACAATAAATACACAGCTTTCTGAAGGACTTAAATAACACTTAAGAGTTCAATTTAACAAAAACAAATTAAACAAATTTCAGTTGTATTCTCAAACAAATTGTGGCTAAAACAAAAACTAACATCACCTAGATTTGAGGTGGTGCGTTTTACCTTTTTAAAAAAATTTCTAATATTTTCCAAACTCAGACCTGCATTCCAGCTTTATACTCAATGCAGAGACGCTGGGGATTGTTGTTGTGGATGGGTGTTGTATTTGTTCCTTAAAATTGAGTTCTTACCATTACATGCACATCTAAACAGGTATTACTGAGATGCTGTGCATGGTGTGGAGGCTGTGTGTACAATGGAGACATCTCCTGTTGGATTTGACAAGTGTGGAGTATTGTTTTCTTTAAATACAGTCCCCTCACAATACCATTTATATTCTACTGTAAAGACAGCTTCTCTCATATCGAGCTGTCAGGATTACCTAATTAGAAAAATAAAATATAGTTATGTTCATGATGAATCAGCTTACTGCAGTTTAAGCAGCAACCAGGGTACCGTCATATCATAATATAGCAGTGTTCAGTAGTCTGAACATTACCACAAAGCTATTGGCTATTGACAGTAAATTTGCTTTTGACTTAAACGGGTTAAAAATCTGTTCAGCTCAGATTCTCTGTACCAGATATGGAATCAGGGGATTGCATTGTAAAATATAACTTAGGTGTTGCTTTTGCTTCAGAGTTCACGTTAATGACCTGACAGTTTGGAAAGTAATCCTAATTGACAAACATTTAGTAATTAGTCCCTGCATTTGCAGTTTAGCATGCATTAAACTCCACAGGCTGGTGGAGCAGGATGTGTATGAATGAGTAAACTTGCTGTAGCCTTGAACTGATGTCTTAACCCCAAGTAAACACTTTAGCCACAAGCTAAAGAATTCTTTTAGGGATTCTGTCTATCCCTCGACAACCCCACGCTTCCCTGTCTCACCTTATTTGATTTGGAGATGTAACGGGGTTGTGGCCTTGTGCAGTACTGTATTTGCTTCAGTTTGTATTGTTTGGCGCCCTTGCATATCATATTGAGAGCCTCGCCTCGATTCCTGCCATACACACCATTTCACAGGAAATAGGCTTCAGTTGCAATCTTTCTTCCCTAACCCCTTAGAACCCCCACCCTGAAGTGATTCTTTTAATGCCTTGATAATATTGTGCTGTCCTGCCTCTCCTGTTACCCCCCTTCCCTCCTTTCCTATCCGCCTGCCTACCTGCCTGCATAGACTTTCTCTGGAAGTAATGACCATCCTGTGTCGCTGTGAAAATATCGAGACCTCGGAGGGCGTCCCCCTGGATGTGACCGGGGTGGCTCAGGTAATGCAACAGTCCAAGCAAGCCTAAAAAACAAAAGAAAAACTGACCGAAAGCTAAATGGTGGTAGAGGCAGGGTAGTTGGAGGCGAAATAAGTCGTAGCAGCAGGATTCGCTTTTGGAGAGCCGTTTGCTGATTGTTTGAGTGTGAGCTGGTCTGTTTGTCCCTGACTTGTGCATATATGCGCACACACGGTCTCTTACACACACACGCTGTTGTTATGTTTGTCTTTTTCTGCAGTGATGGGGAGAGAGAGTCAGCTGTCACTAACCTGCTTTTTGGCCTTGGCTGCATCATCATGCAGCACACCTATCTGCTGAACATCCCTGTGCACTGGCTCAACAACTTTGGTTATCAGTTCAGACAAATTATGGGGTGAAATACACTATTCTATTGGCTAAATCAATTGGCTAGTTGCAGACCTCAGCAGTTGCACTGTATCTGAGTGGGTGATTTATATAGTGATAGGAAGGTACATACCATAATTTAATGCATGTACATAAAAAAGTCGAGTTTATTAATCACATGCTTTTATTGGATTATAAATAGATCTGCTGGCTAAACCAGGGGGCTATTGTTTTTTCCACATATAGGTCTAAGTTTAGTGTGATGTTAGGGCTGCACAGAGATAACAGCGTTCTATAGCTAATATTTGAAGCACTCTTGAGAAATGTTAGTAAGCCAAACTTCATAAGTAAAATTTAAATTTCTTGATATATCATCTCCGAAATTCCAGATCAGTGCATCCCTAGAAGTCCTATTGTGTAATTTGTTGATAGAAGGATTTAAATGTCTTATTCCATCAATAAGTCCATCAAAGTTCACAGTCAGTGCACTCGGATCACCCGTTTGGAGTGAATGTTTGCTTTCTTGTTGTTTTTGTAATCTCTGTTGCTAGATTTGTGTTGTTTTCCATATTTGTATTATTTTGTGTTCTTTCCTCCCTTCTGTGCCCTCCATTCCTTCCCTTAGACCATAGCCAAACTTTTTTTCGTTTTGTTCTTCCCTTTCTTTGCGTCTCCCAACAGGATAACCCTAGAGATTATGACCCTGCAGCCCAAGTGTGAGGATGTTGAGACAGCCGAGGGTGTGGCTCTTACAGTCACAGGGGTGGCACAGGTAAATTCATCACACCTCTTCCAGCTCCTCCTCCAGCTCGTCCCAGGACGCCTCTGAACCCGCACCCTTCCCTTTTAACTTGATAACCGTTTTTTTCCCCTTCCATTTTGCTCCATACTCTTACCCTCCTCCACCCTTTCCTGGTTTCTGCCAAGAGTACACAGTGCCAAACTTCTGTCAGTTGAGTGAAGGTCACTTTCTCTTGCTTTCTGATTGGTCAGACTGAGTGAGTCTGAGTGAGTTTTTATTGCAGATGTTGAGCTGGGCTAATTCCAGCTAAGCCTGCAGACTTCATTTTACTAACCATAAACAAAACCCTAAACAATTAACTTTCATAAGCTTTTAACAGAATAATCTTGTTGACTTCCTAAAACTAACTATTTATTCCAACTACAAATAGATATGAAAGACTACAATCACCAGGCACCGGTTAACAATGTACCCATTAGATACTATGATCTTCTTAAAGAGATACTCTAGTGCTTTTGAGCCCACATTCACCTGGCACGTCTGTAAAAAGCATGCTTCCTAGGACCTTTTTAGTAAGCCGGAAGGTCTGTCAGGAGGGCTTTCATACATTGTATTGTTATATTTATATTTTTATACATTATTTTATACTTCATTGGTTCACAAATAAGAAGCTTTCCAATCTGCAAGCCAGTGGGAACTGGAAGGACCAGCCCCAGTGATTGTGTCACTGCTTTTAATTTTATTAATGTAGTGTAAGCAAAGAAAATCAACCATCAGAACGTAACATGGTTCTTTATGTTACTGATTGTTGCTTCATAGTTCTAGGTTACAATTTCTGAATTTGAGGTGGACAACATTATAATCGGTAGTATCAGGGATATAACTAGACTGTTCTGGGGCCCGGTGATGCAGAATTTCGTCCTCTAGTTTAGTGTAGATTGATTAATAGACAGATCTAAGCTTAAACTATGCTTGCCTACTCTGACACAAAAAGGGCTTAGCTAAATCTTAAAAAACAAAAGCCAACTACTCCAAACTTCCCTGGCCTAGAATTCAAGTACATCCAGATGTTAGGCGCACCCCTCACGACACAAATCAAGCAGTGGGGAGTGTGTTAGTAAGACCTGCCCAGCAAAAGCACACCCCCAAAACAAGAGCTGCAGTCTCTTTTAAAAAGTTAAAATTGTGCGGGGTAAAAACAAAAACCCATAATTAACGGTCTCCCCTAAGGCATGTTTTTGTTTAAGGAAGTACTGGCAAAACAAACCAAAAGTCCACTCCTAAAACAAGAGATTAAAAATACAAACTAAACACATGCAGCAGCAGTCCCCTTTCCCAGCCATCTGGAAGAGCTCCTTTCAAGGCTTCGGCCCCTCTCCCCAATTACAAGAGCTGGTATTCTGATGGGTCAGAGGCTCTGACGGTAGAAAGCAGAGAGGGAGAATGATAGTCATGCACACAAACGAAATACCAAAATATGCTCTTACACGTAGCATAGTAGACCGTGGATCCGTTGGGTTCAGGAATTTTGATCACAAATGAATCTTTGAGCACACCTCCTGACAGAGTAGTCATAGCTTGAGTTTCTAAACCTGGGTTAAAATATTGTTGTTAATCATGTTATTGAAAAGTTAACTGCGGATTGTGTTTCCCGAACACAGAACTCACCGTGGTGGTTGTTCTGAGACCTCCTGACTGCGTTTGGTTCACTGCTCGGAACAGGATTCTAGTGTTAAGAATATCGTCGCTGTCCAAAGAAAAACAGGTATCTCCAAAATGGCAACTTTACAGGAGAGGCCAAAAACCTCATTCAATTTGAATGGAAATCAATGGAATCAGACGTCTTTCCGAGCAGTTCTGGACCATTTCTGTTGGTCCATTCTTCATTAAATTCACACACAATGTAAATAGCAGCTCATGTGATCAAAAGAGGCTTAAAAGTAAAAATCAACAAAAATGGAGATACATCTTTTTCATTGAACAGCGACGATATGTAAGCCTGAATGAAGTAAAAATAATGAAAATCTAGTACTTTATCTTATTACTTATTTCCTTTATTTATCAGTGAAGATAAATATTATCATAATTACCTTAAATTAACCATAAATCATAAATTACTTTTGTTGCAGTAAAAGCTTGTGCTCTTTCTGGTCCACTAAAGAAGCAGTAAGCTAAATGTCTAATTGAGCTCAAATATAGTATTCAGGCAGTGACATTAGGCGTCATTGTCTGACGATGGTGGACCTGTAGTAGACGGATTTAATGGGTTGGTCATGTTTTTATAATAAGCATGTCTTTCCTTATGGTATATGCATCATATTCTCTTAGTCCTAGCAGCCTGGGTTACGCAACCTTAACCATAAGAAGGCATGCTTAGTGGTAGTTCAGGTTATTTAAAGTGTGCCAGCTTTAGCCTGGAACCCTGTTGAAGTTCAACATGCTTTGTGAGACAGGGCCTCTGGCCTCCAGATAATTACTATAAAAGCAGAGCCTCCCCATTGAAACCTGAGGCCTCTGCCGCTGGAGTGTAGGGTTGGCAGCTCAAATTCTGTCTCCTTTAAAGCAAAAGTGGGTTTCAGATGATTGATGTTTATACTTAGTACTATCTAAAAGCATATGTCATGCAATACCGGAAACCTCATAAGTCTTTTTGAGGTTACGTGACTTAAGTGTGATCAGACATTCAGTTTGTGCAATAAGAAACTGGAGTGATAAGAAACTTCCATGCCATGTTGGCTATATTAACCGTGTAGCTCCAGTGAAGGCACCAAATGTCTAAATTGATTTTGGTCAGGCTACTGAACCCAACTTTGTGGCATATCTCTTGAATTAACAGATTTCTTATTTCGCGAACACTCTTACATACTTTCTGCATTGATTCTGCTGTCTGCTGATGGTCCTCACAATGAGACCATTGAGAAAACACATTTCAGCCATACTAAAACTCCACCCCCCAAGCAAACGCATTTGATTGGCCGTAGCTAAATGAAGCCCGAGAGTTTCCATGGAGACAAAGGATCTGTCTGTTTGAGTTGTAGGCTTCCTGGAAGTGCTCTAATGGCGGGATTAGGTGGAGCTTTTTCCCGGACAGTGAAGCTCACACCGTAATCTTGTGATGCTAGTTGAATCACGCACATTAGCCAACTAAGCAAGCCGGAACCCTCTTAATCTGTTTTACACCCAATATCGAAACGTGTCGTATGTCATCGTGCCTCAAGGACGGACTGAAGGATAAACCGAAGGATTGATTTCTAATTGTTATAATTCCTAAACATTCCTAAATCCTGATAATGTTCTCCATTAAAAAATAAAAAAAACTTGCAGTTCCAACAGCAGGACTCCCAAGACTCTTTTTCCAGTCATGCTTTTTTCATATTTTTAAATTCAGTTTCGAGACTGTGACCAGTAACAGTTATATTAAGAGGAAACAGGAAGAAAAATCAGCAACAAAGTCATGGGACACACTTTTCTACTTTTCTAGTTCAGGTTATAGCTTCTCCTTTTACTCTTATATTTGTGTTTGCCAGTTCCCTCCCCTTCCTTTTTTTCATGGTTTGTTTTGCCCTTTCCTTTTGTCTGAGCATGTCGTGGGAATGAAGGTGTTTGTACAGGATGGGGCGGGGGGATTTGTGTGGTCGTAGATGCATGCAGCTCTTATCAGAATCTGTGCTTGGCTGCTGCTCCCCCTGTAGACAGTATTTGGTAGTATTTGGCTGAATGGTTGGGCTGGTTGGACGGAGATAAGTACGTGATCTGCTGAAACCGGAATGACTCCCTAATTTTGTGATTAAGATCAATATACGTTTTACCCCTTTTAAAAACATCAGTTCTTCGAAAGCAGCAGTGAACAAATGAACAAATAAACAGGTTCCAAGTTTATGGGATTGAATAAAGTTAAATTAAAGTACAATAAAATTAAGCACCCTTTCCTGTCTCAGGTTTTCTTATTGCGATGATGTGTATGTTATGTATAACGAAGAGGGAAAAGGCTTTCTAACTTAGGATGTGAGTTATTGTAACAAGATAACAGGAAGTTAATTTGGACTAATGGAGTTCAGGAAACAAATATAAAAATATACATTGAAAATGGATTCCTGACCTCCAGGCAGGATGTGGTAGAACCCCAAATGTAAAGGTAAAAGTAAAAGAAAACGAAAAAAAAGATTTTACATTTATAGATCAAATAAGAAGCTGCTGGTGTTGCAAAGACTAGACCTCAACATCACTGGATGGGTATGATTGGACAGCATTATTAAAAGCAGAAGACCTGTGGAAAATGGTCACAAAAACTGACTGTAAGTCTTCTGAACAGAATGGAAGGTAAAAGGTGGATATTAAATACTGAAACTGTGACATTCTATTGGTGTTAAGAATCTAATATTGTATTTATGTATTTTATTTTTACAGATAATGTAAACAAAGGGTGGCCTCTAACTTTGCACAAAAAACTTGTGCATATATAAATAATATATACTTCATTGTAGTAGATGTACTATTATTAGTATCATACTTAACTATATTAAGTACTGGGACTAAAACCTGGGACTACAAATTGAAAGTTATTTTGTTTTGTTGTTCATCACATATCTGCTCTTCTCCAGAGGAAAAAAAGAAAACACAAAAATCTATTTTTGAATTTTGATTTGGACCTTGATTGGCCCTGCCTCAGCAAAGAGCCTATATAACATGTTCCAGGGGAGTCATTTGAGGTTCAGTCTGTATCCTTGATTTTATATTAGGTGTGGGCAACAAGACATAATGTTATTGTTGTTAAAATTGTCACAATATGTTTTTCTGAGTATGTCATGGTTGTCATCAGTACGCCTAGTGTACTAAACAATAGTTTATATCATAAAAAGTGCCAACTCACAATGTACATTACCTGTGTAAACTGAATAGTAGCAATTAGCTGGACCACTGTACCATGATATATATTCATTATATTATTTTGTGTACTAATGTTCTTCATATGCATTAAATTGAACCCCAAAAGATTGTTCTCTGTATAGCACTGCTGTTTTGCTGGTGCATTTTGTCTTTGTTCCAGCTGGAACACAAATCTCAGAAAAACTCAATATTGTGATAATATTGTGTATCGTCAAAATGTCTTGAAGGATTGTGATATTTTGCCCACATCTCTCACGGTTATTTTGTGTTGTGCCTCCCCCACCCATGTTCACACTGTATGTTTATAAATGCGGAATGCACATATGACTGCTCACTCTTCCCTCCATTTACCCTGGTACGAGTGCATGACCACAGGAGAGAATGCGGTATCCAGCATTTTGTGCCATATTAGCATACAAAAGTGGCTTCTGCTTGAAGTTAGACCACAATCCTCTGATCTGTCTCTCTTGTTTTTTGAAGGACCAGCTCACTCTCTTTCCATTTCACAGCAGTGAGGAGCATTATGAAACATCTACTCTCTCCTATTAATTTGATTGTTGTATTAATTTGACACGAATGCTTTACCAATACAGCCCCTGCTGAGTGGAGAGGGATAGACAACTTTAGCCCATCATGAGTGTTAGGTTTACAGTATAAAGGTTTTATCTATAATCAATGTGTTACATTTAGTTCAGAGAAAAAATATTTCTTCTGTACTTTGTCTAGACAGAGACATCCTTCATTTATTTAATTAACTTGGTTATTTTTCAGTCAGACAAAATTATCAGACATATACAGAAAACATATGTGTAACAGGATCAGTAGGGAAGTTTTTCCACACCTCCAAAGTTCAGTCTTCGAAGATTGATTTTCTGCTTCTCGCAATCTAGTTAATCCTAGATACGTTCGGTGATGTTGAGGTCAGGGCGCTAGGGTGGGTCAGTCCTTTGATCTGGCAGCAAATTTCTATCTCCTTATTCTGTGAGGGATTTTTTGGCAGCTACACGTCCTTTCACGTCCCAAGTTGTCTTGTCACAGTGAAATGATGGACTGAAACACCGGTGGATGTTTTCAGATCTAAAGCAAGAGATTATCACTGGCACTTGGTTTCTCTCAAATTCAAAGTGTTTATTAGTTTAACTTTTTCCTGTTTAAATATCTAATCTTTGCATCTAGTATGTATTTTAATACATAATTTAAGTAATAAATTAGATTAATAAATAAAGCGTGGTCTCTGACTTTTTCCGTAGATAAACACATACGAGGATGCATTGCTAAACCAGAAGTAGCAGTCACGTTTAAGCCTAAATATGCATATGTTGATTTAATATACAGTCCCTAATATTACTTGTGCTTTGAGACAATTATGTGATAGTGTAGATTTGCTGTAGAGATGCATATATAGGAATACATCAGCTTACGTTACTTGGTAGCCACATTAGCCTTGTAGCTTCATGCAAACCTAAAGAAGCAAATTTCAGTTTTAGGCTCCTTCGGGACTGTAGGCTGATTATAGACTTTATGTGCTGTGAGAACTGTGTACGACTGAATTTCGTCCCAACAATAACTTTAAACCCACATGAGAGATAAGATGCAGGTCATTGAACCCAACTTTGTGGCATAAACAACTGCTTTACTAGCTCTTCACCCTCAGCAAATTCTCATGCTCGCTTTCTACAGCGGAGATGATGTCTGTTGATGTTTATCACAATGTGGCCACTGTAAATAAGGCCTGCAACCGAACAGACTGGCCGAGACCAAGCAGAATCAGAAAAGTAGAAATTTTAAGATACTGAAAAGATCCGAAACACTGGTGGCTGGAGTTGTTTATCCCTCATGTTTGCTCTTCTGATCCTTTTTGCTGTGGAAACACTTTGTTGGGGCAGCTCTGCTGCTTACAAAAAAGCAGAGGCTGTATATGTTGCTCATGTTTCAGTGTGAGGGCTACGGCAGTATGTGGGGGATAGCACTGTGTAGTGAAATCAGCAAGGCAGCTCCACTAATGCCTTCTACAGATCCAGTTTCTGCTAATGCAGAGCAGCTGCTTCTACATGTAAACATAAACATAAGCCCTGTTGAAACATTACTGGAGGCTGGTTCCTGAAATAGCCTCCTTTAGCCTGACTAGAAAAAGGGGAAATGAAAGGGAAAGAAAGTTAGCAGACTATATAGACATCACTGCTGCAAACATTATTCACATTGGTCTTATTGTATTCTATATAATGTATATGCTTCTGTAGCTATCTATAACTATATCTGTCTCTTGCTTCTTGAAAGCAGAACCTTTTAACCTTAGCTCGTACTGCGGTCAGAGTCAGTAATTGCTTCAATTAGTAATGATTATGTGTTTGTAAATAAAAACACGTTTGTGTCTGTATTTTTGCACGCGCATACCTCTGCTGCAGCCTGACGTGTCTCTGTGTGTCGTTATGCCACTCCCAGGTAAAAGTAATGACGGATAAGGAGTTACTGTCTCTTGCTTGTGAGCAGTTCCTGGGTAAGTCAGTGATGGAAATTAAAGGGGTGGTTCTGCAGACACTGGAGGGTCATCTTCGCTCCATCCTGGGTGAGTAACACTTATTCTTCTCAAATTAAACAGGAAATTCACTCGAAACCCTGATTCTGAATCGTTTTTAGTCACTTCAGAACACAAGACGGCCTATTTTTGTCAATGCCTCAATCAACACAAATCGCCCACAGATCTTACTATGACCCACCTGACATGAGTTTCTTGTAACCCACTAGTCATACACCTTACTAATAAATAAGCACATTGTGATTTTTTTCTTCAGTAGCTTTGGTTTTGGACAATGAGCAGCAGTTAACATATGTAAATTATCATTGTATGAACGACCATCTAAAATTGCATCACAGTTGACCAGTTGAGCCAGATGAATAAAAAAAAAATGGGCTAGGTTTTTTTAAGAAATGCCTCTCTCACAATGTGTCGAAAAGCAACACATTTAAACTAATATAATGTCTAGAAAATACACTTGTGAAATGTACTTATTTGTGAAGTGCAATAAACCAAATTATTCCACTGCAGTAACTTCTGTATTTTAGTTTTGCAGTAATCTAGAATTTCATGTTAAAATCGCTGACATTTTCTCCTAAGAACGCCGACTCCGTAGAGAGTGGGCATGTGTTTCTGTACTATTCATTAGAACTATGGTCTATAAACTGCAGTGCTAACCCACTGAAACTGATTTTTCTATAGTGAACATTTCTCACTTGCTCAGGCATTCATGTAGTTGTTATTGTGGAGTACTTGGGCTGGTGTTAGTTTTATATTTTATTTTTTACTAGGTTTTAGTTAGTTTGTTTAGTGTTACTAAACTGACGTGATTAACAGTTTTGAATTGGCTCAGGTTCTTTGTATTTTATTTCTGTCATTTAAAGCTGTTTTTTAAAATTTTCATCAGAAATGTTTCCTGTCTACATGAGCTCAGAGAGCTATTCAAATCACACACCTTCTGCAGCATTAAAAACTGTATTTAAAATGATCTACTTCATTGTCAGTCTTGCCAGTGTGGTCTGCGCAGGCGGTTGCATTGCATCGGGTGTGAATTCTACCACTGATCCCTCAGTCATAAACCGGCACATCCATTAAAACAAATGATTAAATGCTAGTCTGACAGCTATTATACTGAGGTTGCTAATGTGGTGTGATGACTTCATCACTGACCTCAGCCCTGTGTTTATAGGCACCCTGACAGTGGAACAGATTTACCAGGACAGAGACCAGTTTGCTAGTCTGGTGAGGGAGGTGGCTGCTCCGGATGTGGGCAGAATGGGAATCGAGATCCTCAGCTTCACGATCAAGGTAACCACTGCATAGCTAGATCATTTAACCGTGTCCTGTGTGTTTGGATTAGGGTTTTTTTTTTAGAGACATTTAGGTTCTCTCTTGAAAGATGATTAATTGATGTGTAGAATGTTAAAATCAAACTTTCAAAGGTTTGTTTTTTTTGCATTTGTAGTTTTTAGTTTAAACCTGTTATATTGCCCAGTCAAAACAAGATAATCAAAGCTAAATTTCTAAATTGTCTAAATTTCTGTGCTTAAGTTGGGTAAATTGGCTACAAGAGACTGTGCATTTAATACAGTAAAGTTTTTAGTTATTACCCAAATTACTATTGTATAATTATAATTACATTATTGTATCTTGAGAGTACAAGAGTACTAATATAAGAAAGAATAGCATTATAATAGAATTATTTGATGCATGTAGCTTTAACTAATTGGTTTAATGTCTTTGAGAACAGTGTATAGCTTTGAAAAAGGTTAAGTCAGACAGATTTCAGAACCAGATTGTTTTTTTTAAAACTGTGTTGTATTTAAATATCAAGAATCATTCTTTCAGACAAATAGAAGGTGTCTGGAAAACTATATTTCAATTTTTTTCCCATTTGTGTGTAGCATAGTTTGTACTTTTTGTGTATTTGTGATATTGATTTACACCACATGTGTATTCTCCCAATAGGACGTCTATGATAAAGTGGACTACCTGAGCTCGTTGGGAAAGACCCAGACCGCAGCTGTGCAGAGAGATGCAGATATTGGAGTAGCAGAGGCAGAGAGGGATGCAGGAATCAGGGTACGTTTGTAGAGTTTGTGCTGTAATGATTATCAAGAAGTCATCACTTGTAATCAGCTAGTGAGTATTCGGTCATGCAGTTACACACTAAAAAACAAAAAGGGTTATGGATAAAATACTATTGATACAAATGATCAATGTTCACATTATTAATGTATCATTACTATCAGAAACAGCCAGTGAATCTGCATGTGCATGTTTCATGCCAAAAGCTCACCATAAAAAAACAATGTCTCAGGCATCTGGAAACATATCCACAATCATTTCATGTAGTAACTTCCTGTAAGGGTTCTGTAGAGGCGTTAAACACTTCAGACATCTGTTTCTGTATAAACTCCGCTATGTAGAGATCTCACTGTAAGAGCATTTTAAATGAGAGGTGACTTTGGTGACCTCTTATCAATTTAATTGTGTAGAAATGTCCCTGTAAGTATTTTTAACCCATACTTTGTGTTTTATGTATCTATAATGTAACTTGTAGAAACAAATGAATCCGGTTGATATGGTTTAAATATATCTTCTCTGTACTCTGTCTGATTCGTACCCCTCTCTCACTTTCTGCAGGAGGCAGAATGCAAAAAGGAAATGATGGATGTTAAGTTCCTAGCAGACACTAAGATGGCAGACTCGAAGCGTGAGCTGGAGATGCAGAAAGCATCTTTCAACCAAGAAGTCAATGCAAAGGTATTAGCTAACATACTAAACTCTGAACAATTCTGGGCTGTCTACCTTGTGAGTCTGTGTTTTAATGGGAGTATCATTCTATTTCATTGACTCTGTTGTTCACAAGCCTTTTAGCTGAGTTATGAGTAGTGTGGAAAAATGTTATATGTAAACTAATCAAATTATGTTTTATTTGCAATGGTGTAATGGTGCAGGGTTCTTGCAGGTTTTTGGTCTTTAACAGATTAAAATCTAATTTAGATTGCAATCTAAAACTTGAAAATGACAATTCCAAGATGAACACCCTAAGATGAGGCCTAAATGCTGAGTTGGAAAAAAATCCTATATATATTAAGGTTAACTATAACTAACCTAGTAGTCCCAACAATCCAAAATGATTTAGAGCAGTGGTCCTCTGGTTAGAAAAGAGACACTGTTTGAATGAAAGGCTTTAATACAAAAAACAATATGTTTGAGTTTGTAACTGTGGTGGAAATGACTAAAGTACTAATTAATAGGAAATATAATAGTACAATAGAAGTACAATCATTTTCATGAACTGCTCTTTAAAATTCTCATGTTCTCATTATAAAACATTCATTAGCATTACCATTAATGTACCATTACCATTAATGTAACCATTACTTATCATGACCTGCTGAGCAATATATCATGTATACTGGTATACAGTGATATTGCTTTTTAGTTTTATATTTGAGAGGTAATGATGGAATGATAAAATAGCAGTATTTTAAAACTTCAAAAGTATAATTTGTGTACTTTCCTCATGATATGCAAGACCTGACAGTTAACTGTAACCAAACTCGTTCTTTGTTTCTCTCTCTGTCTCTCTCAGAAAGCTGAGGCTCAGCTGGCTTATGAACTGCAGGCAGCTAAGGAGCAGCAAAAGATCCGTTTGGAGGAAATTGAGATTGAAGTGGTGCAGAGGAAGAAACAGATCACCATAGAGGAGAAAGAAATCGTTCGCACTGATAAAGAACTAATTGCCACAGTAAAGCGACCGGCCGAGGCAGAGGCCTATAAGATGCAGCAGCTGGCAGAAGGACAGAAGTATGTAAACTCTCAGGAGGATAGTAGGATTGGTGAAGAACTAACAGTGGAAGTTTTAAGATTGCACAGCAGTAAAAGAACAAGCCCAGAATTCTCTGTTGTTCTCTTCCACCAGGGTTAAAAAAGTGCTGACGGCGCAGGCAGAAGCAGAGAAGATCAGACGTATTGGTGAGGCTGAGGCCGCCTCTATTGAAGCAGTGGGCAAGGCTGAAGCAGAGAAGATGAGGATGAAGGCTGAGGCTTACCAGCAGTACGGAGAAGCGGCGAAAACTGCTTTGGTCTTGGAGGCGCTACCTAAGGTATGGGGATGCAGCTGATCGGATAGATGGATGAATTAAACGATATCTATGAGAAATATTTAATTGGGACTTTTTTCTTTCTTTGTTTGTTTATTTTTTTTTTTTTAATTGAGAATGTTTTTACTGATCATCCAGTATCCAGATCCAAGTATGAATGAGTAACCAGATAAGCAAGCCTTTTTGAGATACCTAAGAACTTGACATGATTTGACCTACAGGGGTTTTTATCATACCCCTGTTTCTATTACTTGTTAGGTACATTAACATTGTAGCTCCAGTGCAAAATCAAAGAAACAAAGTTCAGACTCCAAATATGTCGCAGCTTACATTTGTGGTAAACTTGTGTAAATTGAATATTTCACTGAACTTTTGCTTTGTGTATGTCAAAGTAGGCATACTAATAAACTGATATTAGTTATATATAGTATACTAATATATAACCAACTAACGTATTTAATATAAGATAAACAACTACATCACCTTTATTTAGGATTAAAGATGGCAAAACAGAAGGGCCACTGTTTGATCATTTTATTGTCTTCCTCTGCACAGATTGCTGGGAAGGTGGCAGCGCCCTTGGCCCGAACCAATGAGATCGTCATCCTTAGCGGTGAGGGCAGCCGTGTGACCGGAGAAGTGAATCGTCTGCTAGCTGAGCTGCCCGTCTCTGTCAATGCTCTAACGGGAGTGGATCTATCAAAGGTGAAGCATAAATAAGCCTTATGTGTGATTTGTGTATAGATGCCAGTGAATGTTTCTAAACATTGTGAATGCAATGGGTTCCCATAGAATAGCAGTGGACTTGGATAAAATTTAGAATAACCATTTTTTAACAGGCACCAAAAATGCTAATTAAATAGGATAGCTCTGTGGAAGACTAAAGCTCTGACCTCATTTGTGCGTGTTGTGTTGAGTTAAGGGTGAGTTTGTAAAGAAGAAACGATCAACTATCCTGCTTTTCTCCTTTCAGATCCCTTTGCTGCAGAAAATGACCAGTGCTCAAGCATGATGACCCTTCACTTTTTGGCCTTGGCAACACATCAGTCTCAATGCACTTCTAAATGCCTTCGTAAAGAAACACTTGAAAACAGACCTCTCTCTGTTGAAAGAGATTTTATTTGACCAGACCTCTGGTGCCTTATAATTATAGGACCAGACTACCTGCATGTGCCCATTGTGTTTGCAGTTGAAATCCCAGTTTATTTGATCTTATCATCCCATGCTTTATCTGTTCCATTTTACTGATATTTTAGTAAATTTTTACTGGTATACATGTATGTTTGTACTGTCATGTTCATATTGTTCGTATTGTTTTAAACAACTTGAGTTGGTAAGCAAGCATGTTGTATTGGCTTGGAACGATAAAGAACATGTGGTTGAGCATAGATGTCCAGATTCAGTTTTTATCATTCATCTCATAAAAACTTAGTTGGGTTGTACAGGGCACTGGATCCGTGCTTTTACTTGCCTACCTCTGGGCCCATTTCTTGCCATACCTTTGCCATAATTTACTGGCATGTGAGAAATAGATAATCAGTAAAAGGGCTGGGCATTCACTGATTCATCTTCAAATGACTTCAGGTCTACACAGAATCTGTCATTCATACACAGTTCTTTCAGTGAGCTAGTATGAATACTATTCCTCTAGCTGTAGACGGGTGATTGGCTGCTTAAAGGACATGATGTTAACATCAGTGCTTCCAGGGATTAGTCTGCATCCTTTGCAGTCAGTGCATATACCCACTTCTGGTGTCTCACACTATTTCAGATTTAAACCACACCTGCTTTCATTGCATCATTGAAAAGCAGGTATCGGAATTGGCGTCGAAATGTAAGCACGTATTCGGTTCTGAAAATTATTGAATGATGCCCAGCCCTAGTCAGCGAGTTGCAGTTTACACTTGCAAAAAGGGAATCATATCAGCTGTTGCATGTTTTTTTGCTCATCTTTTTTTAATGGAAAAACATAGTAGTGCTCACAGGTTCCTAATTGATTAGTTTAAGATTAGCTGTTTTACTGTTTCACTGCTAGTCATCTGTGGTCTTTAGTTTGCATGGTCTGCGCAATACATCACATTACAGAGTGCAATCTAACTAGATTACGGCCAATATGCAAAACCGTAGGCAGAAAGATGAATCATATGCATGTCAGATTTAGAAGTGTAACAGTAGTGTATGCATAACGGTCCCATCCCATTGAGTGGTCTCACTTTGAATTTCGAAAGTGGCCAGAGAAGTAAAGAGTTTTTGTGTTTTTGTTTTTTGTGGTGATTCTGTAAATGAATGTACATTTTAGTATGTGTCTTCATGTCTTATCAGCCAGTCTGTGTCAGATTTTTGTACACTTGCGCACTCCGTCTACAGAAGTTCCAACATTCTGAACATCTTAATCCTAATGTTGAAGACCTTGGAGATGGTCGTGTTCATAGTTGCTCTGAAGTGGTTATATGTATCTTAGGTTTTCTTCATACCACCGTTGTTTGTGGCGTCAGACATCAGTTCCTTTCGGTTGTTCAGCTACATTTTAACATGAAATATATCGTCACCAAATATGTCCACTGGCCAGTAGGAGTAAAAGCTGTTTGCCAAATAGCCAAAGGAATTTTAACAGTTTAGCAGGTTTGTGCTACCTTAAACAATCAGTATGTAGAGTTAGAGTTAGTTTATTTGGCTTGCGGTGTTTATAGAATAGATTTGGAAGAGCTGCGTGGAGAATGATGTTGGTATTGTACACTTAGCCATATACACTAGTACTTACCCACCTCTGGCTGCCACTTTTGGACGAAGTTTTAAAGATTGCATTTGCTAAGGTTAAGAGTTAGGTTTATGGGTCAAAGCTAGGGTATCACCAGAATTCATATGGTTTATCAAATAGCCATAGGTTTTTATTTTGCTGGATATTGATATCAAGTTGCTCTATATAGTTATATATATATGTTCAACATGAAAGGATATTGTTCTTGTCATTTTTCATGTTTGGTCTTTTTTCAACATTATGCTCCAGTTATACAATGTGAAAATCGGATATGCTAACACCTGGGGTTCTTCATTTAAATCACTTTCACAATGTAGCAGGCGATTTTGTCAGAAATGTGTGCTGATATTCAGTAACTATGGGACCTTGTAGCATTCAGCAATTTTCAGTTTGGCCCTGAAGTTCTCTTTTTTGGTTCCAGATCCTAGCATACCTTCACCCATATTACTGATAGTAATCAAGGTATGTTTAATTTTTTATTATTTTGACTAATTTGACCAATTAGATGTCCATGATGAAAAACTGTATGTAATTAAACGTGTAACTTACTATATATTTGGATATATATTGACTTTTTAATAGGACGGTAAAGCAAAATAATAACTTTAGCCCTGTCTGGATAACAAACAGTTTAGGAGCTGGAATAATGAGAACTGGCTTGAGAACCACTGAGATTTGAATCCAGCAGTTTCTTGCTGTTAAAGGTAAGCTGCTTCATCCACTTGGAGGAATTCTGTCTTTACCTTTACTGCATGTTTCCATTACCTGTTGTTTTGGGAAACTGAGTGTTTATGGGTAATATGATATACTTTAACTGATTACATTAATTGTTTTTCACACACATCACACGTGCGCTATCATTCCGTATTTATACACAACTAATTCAAGAAAAGAAGTGGTACAGTTTCTTTTGCAGAATTAAACCAGTTTAAATGTTTTGGCTTTTATGTAAAATGATTAAATGTATCGCTGCTGTAGGAGCAAAACCTTGTATCACAAAAATGCTAAATTTGCAGGAGAAGGATAAAACATCAGTTTAGTGCAGGTCAATGTAAATGTAAATGTGAAACTTACACATTAAGTAAAGGGAAGAAGGTCCTATATGGTCATAAATTGAAAACGGCCAAAAAATTAAGATACAAGGTTTCATTCCCACAAGAGTGAAATTTTTGAGGAAATTATACCAGGTATTGGAGTCAGTGTGTTTCTGAGGAAGACTAGTGGAAATTGATCTAATTTATCCTTATAAATAAACGATAAGCGTTTTATCATTAGCAATCCTCTGCCAATTGTTAGATGCTGTATAAATACCGAGAAAGACTGTGCAACATTTTGTGAAACTGACTCATACAAGCGTGTACATTTTGACTGCCTTATCAATACCTTCTGGTTGTACCGATGGAGCGTTGTTCCGGTTCAGTTCAGGTGTGTTGTCTAGTTTACAGAGCTCATGCTGTTGTGAGAATGCAATAGATGACCAAACGTGAAATGCCTAGTTATTTACTGTACACCTATACCTCTCCCATATAAAGAATGAATATATGTAATGGATATATAACACCTACTGTAAAACGTTATGTCTAATCACTTATGATAATAAAAATATCTGTCTGTTGGAAACTTGTCTTGATTACTGTTTAGCCATCCGGTATCCATAAATGGATGTAAAGACCAACTGCCCAACTTGACCGCAGAAAATTGTAGAATTTAATTTAGTAGAAAACACAGAAAAGACACAAACAAAGGTGAAATATTACAAACTCTGCCCCAGGCTCATGGTTTAAGTCTAGTCTTTACCTGGACTAATTTGGCAATGATGAATCACCATTGAAAATCCATAGGTCTAGGCCTAGGCTTAATCTGGCCCCAAAGTATTTCATTCGGATTGTGCTGGAGTATGTGAGGTAGGCAGGTTTATGTGAAAGTCAGGCTACTGTAGATTGGTTGAAGCATAGTCAAAGACATTAAGATATGTCCTTAGAATAAAATAAAACGGGAAAACATACAAATATTGATATTTCAAGAAAATTACATCCATAAAGTTCATTTCATTATTCACAACTCATTAAGTCCTTGCAACTCGTATCGACCGCATCATAAAATACTTAACTTGCACTCCAGCTACAAAACGCCACTGATCTGGGGGGTCAGCTGAACTGTCTCTGGCCTGAATCCCCATGAAAACCTGGCCATTCTGATGGCCCGCCGCATTGGTCACCGTACAGTGCTGTACCACAGTCCTGGGCGGCTTGGAAGAATGGAGGCCTTGTGTCTCTTTCCACCCCCAAGGCCAACTGGTCAAGTTGCTGGTGCCCTTGCCCAGCCTTGCCTGGGATATCAGTGGCTCGTGCGTGGATCCGGTTCAGGATGTCAGTCAGTGGCCGCGGGTTGACATGATCCAAGGCCGAGCCCATCTCCAGGCTTCGCAGTGCGCTTTCAGGCAGATTCACTCGGCTTAGCTTGGGGGGTAAAGGGAGGGATGGGTCTAGGTTAGGGCGAAGCTGAGGCTGTAGCTGTGGCTGGTGGAGTTTGGCCTGGATGGGGTAAGCCTGGTGGGCAGCTGGGCTGTGGAGCCCTTGAAGACGCTGCTGCTGCTGCTGGGATGCCACCAGTGTCCGGCCTCCCTGGCCTGGAGGTCGAGGCAAATTCAACTCTGCGATGGGCGACTGGGATTGGGTGGTGTGGGCTGCTGGTAATGGGGTACAAATGTACTGGAGACTGGAGAGTCTGGATGCATCAGGCCTGGATAAGAGTGGAAAGACGAAGTGGAAACCAAATTAGCTTTTGAGAACAGCAGATGGAATAGCAGTCTGTGTTTAATGCTTAGGCATTATTACATCACTATTTTAGGAGCATGTTTGGGCAGCGCTGGGCTAGTCAGATAACAGGCCCTGCTTATAGCCCAGAAATTCTGAATCAGTGCATCGATAGTTTTTGTCCCGCCCTGAAATTTAGATGATTAGCCAGGACATGTTTGGAGTTTGCATCCTTACTTTTGCACTGAGCTACAAAGCTAGCATAGACGTTGTGTCACACAAATTAGCATTGTGTAAATGGCATCCCACTCGTGCCTTAAACTGCACTGAGTAATCAAATAGAGTCAGATGTTACTGACTTTGAGTGGACTTAAAATGCAGGCCTGAAGATGCCTGTCCGTACTGCTTTTAGCTATCCAGTGTGCCTTCGTCCATTTGTACAGATGACAGTAATGGGTTGGTTATTGGTTTTCATTAGGCTACTTGTTAGCTACATTAGCCGCTCATTAATCTGCACAATGCTAATTGGTGGGACAAAAACTTCTACAACTACTTACAGTACATGCTGTTATCTACATTAGCTTCTCAGCTTGGGGAAGAACTAAAGAAATGCACCCCAAGCAATGCTTGGAATATAAGAGGTAATGCATTCTTCTCAAAAACACAATTCCACATATTATATTACATAATTACTGTTTATTTGCTGAATATAACATATTGGGAATAAAATCTCATGTAGAAGTTATGGCATGTGTGTTTTATATCTTTCTAATATACACAAGCTTACACATGGGAGAAGTATGCTATCTTTGCATGGGAGAAGAAGTCTGTTCCCTGTAGAGGATGTTTAAAATCACACAGAAAACAACAAAACCAGAGGTTAGCGCTCTTCTGCAAAAGTTTGGGATAGTATTTTGGGAGCATGGCAAAAATGTGAGAGTGTTCTTCAATAAGATGATGTAGTTCTCTCTTTGGTGTATTGGTTGGTGTAGCTCAGTGGATAACACCACTACCCTCCAGGGAGATACCACCACATGTGGGAGACTGGGGTTGACACTGTGCTACATCAATAAGAGTCCTTGGGCAAGACTCGTAACACTTTATTGGGCCTACCTGTAATATGATTAACCTTGTAAGTCACTCTGGATAAGAGCGTCAGCTAAATGCCATAAATGTAAATGTTTGTCGAGTTTGGTTGTGGATCTTCAGATATGGGGGACTGTGGATGCCAGTTTCTATACAAGTTCATTCTCAGTGCTGTACAGATTAATCAATTATCATGAAATCCTGAAATAACTTCCAGCTCCGCTTACCAATCATCATTCAACATTTTCTCACAAACTATTGAAACTAGTGAGGAGTAAGATTCAGTGTAGAATCACCCTATACGTGTCTTCAAAGAAACTGGCCTTATATGAGTGAAGTAGTTATTTAACATGTGGTGTAAAGAGGAGTTTAATTGATGAGCTGACGATGTAAGCCCAGAGACTGGCCACCTCACCTGCTGGAAGTGTTAAGCATGTGTTGAGGTTGATGGGATGTGGGGCTCTGGTTCCAGGCCTCCTGTCCAACACCTCCATTCATGAAGGCAGATATGAAAGGGTTGGAGATGGCTGCGGATGGGGCTTTCAGGTCAGGTGGGTGTAACATAACAAAACTTTTGCATAGCAGATTCACTTCACAGCACAAATCTGTTTATTTGGTACAAAATACTGAGGAAGCAATAAATAAAATGATTCCAAGCCAAAAATAACAGAAAATTCTACTTTTTGAGTGACGCAAGGTGGAAAAAGCATAGCCTGTGTGCAGCAAGTCAGTGCAGGCCCAAGATAGTAAGTAGTGGAGACAATATAATAATATATCATATATAATTAATGAATAATTAAATAGCTATAAAACCAATCTTACTTTGATGTTCCAGCTTTATATGGAGGCTGAAGGTTTTGACAGTAAACCATGCAGGATTATAAAGGCAAAACATGACTCGGTACTGCCCCCTGCTGAATTGCATTACAACTCACTCACTGTCCACTTTAATAGAAACACCTCCTCGGTACTTCCACACTGACCACCTTAGGAGCTCCACCTACCTCACGGGAGTACCATTACAAACTGGAATTGTACCTACAGCCCTCGACCTTATTATTCATTTTACATGTTCTGATCCCTCAGCTGATCAGATATCATATATGCTGTATTATAGTGGTGAATATTTCTCAGCACAGTAGTGTTGCTGCGGTTTATGCAGTCCTGAAGCATGTATCTTATGGGTCCTCACAAAATAGAATTTACTGCTTTGCTCATCGTTATGTTTCCAATCCACCAGCATATAATAGTAACCTAAATATCAGGATTGGACCACTGCGGGTTGTGAAGTATCTGTCTCTAAACTTTACGCCCGTCCATATACAGGTATATTAAGAATGTTAAAGTAAGAGAGGTTTCATAGCTGTGTTCATTATTCATATTAAAGCAGTAAACACTGTATGACCCCTGGTTACCTTAGGTGAGCTGCAGCATGAACAAGAAGCAGATAGGCAGTGTCAGGGGAGTGTAGAAGTTTGAACACACCAGTTTGAACGACATGCCTTATTAATTTTCTTTGTTGATCTTTTCTGTATGGCATATTCTGCATGTTTTGTGCAAATTACTTGTGCCATAGATGTGCCATAAGTTGATCACAGGCCACGTTTTCTACTTTTTTTTTACTGGGGTGCTCAAACTTTTGCTTATGACTGTATGCCGTTTAGGCAAAACTGGATCTGTCAGAAAGTCATGGATGTACAAATGTGTGAGTATGTATTTTAATGGTTCAGTAAAGGCCTGATTGCCACAGGCCCACTAGCGGTTACACCACTGGGTATATTCACACATCCATTGGACTGCTAGGTTAAAAGCCCACCAGGTGAGTATATCCAGCCAATAGCAGCTGTTCTGACATGCAGTGTGGATTTCTCAGCAAATATATTGGTAGAGCATAGCAGATATTTTCCCCATGAATAGAGCTTAATGTATGTCCTAATACCTAATACTTTTAAAAGCCACAATAAATCAAAAGGGATCTGTACTTTGGGCTTTTGTACTTGGGCTGCCCCGTCTCACTGACATTGAACTTGGCTATGAAATATATTTAATAAAAAATCCTCCAGTAACACCATCATTACAAAGCTATTTGGTTAACCTCCAATCAACTGAATCTTACACTCATCCCTAATTACTTCACTTAACAAAAAACAGGCCCAACCCAAACCTCCCTCTATAAACACCAGGTGCCACCTGTGCCGTTTATTATGAAACATACAGAAACTTGCATCATCTTGTTGTCCTCTGTAGAATGACAGACAAGAATCAGACAAGCCAGAATTCTATTTTCTCAGTTTACACATAAAACACTCATTTAGCTGGACGACTAACGCTGGATTATTCAACCTGATACCAGAATTAATGTGAGAAAGGAGAATATATATTTATATTTTATTCATTAATGCAAACTCTATGGTTATTATTAGCTAGCATGCGCCATATGTCATGTCAACCCACTGCTGAATTCTAACTATTCTGTTACCTACTTTTTGGAACCTTGAATTCATATAAATAAAAAAAATTAAATTAAAATTGTTAATAAATTATTTATTTGGGAAATATTTTTTTCGAGCAGTTTTATATACGAACTCTTGTTTAAGCTTGCTTCTCAATGCAACCCTTTCACACATATGGTCATATACGGTGTAAACAGCTCATATAGGGTCTGATTATCAGCCAGAGGCGGGGTAATAATAACTCCTGAGGGTAAGCACCTAATTTGACTGAAACTAGGTCTAAAAGTTTCAGACATGTACAGGTATTGTCTTGTGCGAATACTGAGCGATATACTGAACTGGAACATCCTCAGGCATGTGTGATCTGGATATGACAATATAAAGGCACATATAAATAAAACTGCTACCTTGAAGGCTTTGCGTCTTGTTCTGTGTCTGTCCTTGTTTACCCAGGACATCCTTGTCTCTGAACCTAATGAAGTGAAAAAAAAAAAACATGTTGAAGTGTCTGATTTTCCATTTTAAACCATCTAATAATAAATAATCTCATCCGTCTGTCACCTTTTCCTGTTTAGTCCATTGTCACGAAAGCCTTTGGCAAAGGGGTTGTTGTCAATCTTCAGCTTTGTGATCTGTGGTGGGAAAGACAGAGAAAGCCCCCTCAGTGAACACGTCTGTCATCACCTTCTCACTAATGAATGCGCTGATTTATGCGAACAGTCAAAACAAAGGCTGAAAGAAATTGGTCTGCTGGCACTGGCTGAGCAGCCTCAAGGAAGGCTCTTCCCTTTAGTGTAATCAATATCGTAGCAGCTCTAAAAGATCTGAGAGCTTCATCTATGAGTTAACTACTTTCAGAACTGTCACTTTTGGTCACCGCACGAAGGTCAATAACTGCCTTCTTACAGAAAGCTGCGTTTCCCTGTGAACAACTGACGGTGTGCTATCCCACATTAACCCCTAGAGGGCACTTTGCTAAGCTTTAGCATCTCACTTTAAAACACCCACCAGCAATCAGTGCAGAGGGCGGGTCAGTCTTGAGCAGTGTGGCAGTAACAGCTTTCAAAGGACACATACATATACATAGACATTCTCATGTCACTACCAAACGGGGTGGAGCCATATTTTAGCCACACCCCTGTCTTCTAATAGGAAGTAACACTGTATCCTAGTCCCTCATGGCTTCATGGTGATAAGCTAGATCCCATTGTTTTGAAGTCCCATTGATAACTGTCACTACAGAAACACATGTTTCTGGCAGTTAAGTAACTTTTTGGTGTTTTAAAAATATTAAATATGATTTTATGGATGTACAACGGTCAAATCTGTATCTCCTAGTCGTACCCTCACTAGCTTTTTTGGGTTGTGCTTAAAATTGGCTAAGATTTTGGTAGATTTTGGTGGTGTCCTGATTGTTTTAGTAGAGACCAAATGAAATGTTCAGTCACTTGATTTAATAAAAATAAAGAAGCACAGAGTTGCACAAACTGAACTGGTCTAAAGTCAAAGCCAGATCAAAGTCTGTAATGTGTTTTCAACTATGATTTTGAACCAGTTTGGTAGAACGACCCGTATACACTACCTATAGTTTAATCATGGGCATCCAGCATCATGTAAAGATTTCAGATGCTCAGAAACACTTGATTCAATCAAGCCTAACCAGACGTTCCTGCTGCAGACTCGCTTTTCACTATTGCTACCTGCACTGGACAATATCTCACAATTAGTTCTTCATTAACTTAATTGTCACCAGTATGACTAGATCAGCATAATTAGATACTCTACTGATGTTATTTTAAACAATTTCAAAATGTAGTTTTGACCAGAAGAGGATGTTCCCCCTATGTGAGTCTAGTTCCTCCCAAGGCGGTTTCGTCGATTGTTGCCTTCGTCTTGTTCGCCTTGGGCTTCTTTCTTTTCTCTCCTTTATGAATTATTATTACTGTATTTCTCTAAAGCTGCTATGAGACATCAGTTGTAAAAAACACTATATAAATAAATTTGATTTGATTTAAATGTACTGATTAATGATCAGGCTTGATGTTCCCAATCAGGAAAATGACCAAACTTGGCTAACTTTAAGGAGAGGGTAGGATAGGGTTGTGGCTCTGTGTGATCATGGTGGGGTTGAATTATATATGAATTATAAAGTACAAAGGTGGAATCATCAGCTTTCCATTGGCAACAGAAGTTATAATAACACATGACATATTTCTATGAGATACACAGTACCAGGGACGGTCTCTGAACTAGTGGATCCACAATATTGTAATTGCAACTTTAAAGATATTGTTGAGAGGGCAAAAGTGATTACACTTCATTCAAAGATCACTGAAAAACAATGATATGTAGGACTGAGATATGAAGAATTATGTCTAATTGTATCCAAGAGACACGGACTAACAAGGTACATCTGTTCAGTGCTGTTTTCTGCTGGACTGTAATGCTGCTCTCTTAATCCACAAGATGGCACTGAGTAGCTGTTTTGCTTTCCTTCTGGCCAGATCAGAGCTGTAGCCAGTGGTTTAACCACTGCTGAGAACACCAGAAGAACCAGAAACAGAAATAAGAGGTGTGCTAACTGTGTTTACATTCTAGGTCCATTTATTATTATATGAAAATCAGTAACTTCAGGAATGAGAGTTCACTCCAACCCAGAACTCGCAATAGATGATTAACATATATCATAATAATACATCTTTACATCATTACTCAGCACCTGAAAGTCTTCCCAGTGCTGAAGTATGGTGATAATAATGTATTAATAACGATAGTAGTGCCTTTAAAGACTCCTGTCTCTCCTGTATGAGCAATTCCTGAAGCAATGGACTCCAGTAAGCCTCACATGATGTGGTGAATCATTAGCAGATGCTTGTTAAATGCTGGAGCTCACCTCTTGGTTCTGGTAGGCCGTGACTGCTATGAAGGCTGCTTCTGGGAAGGTGAATCGCAGGTAGGCTCCAGGCTGGGCTCTGCAGGGGTCTGGAGCCTGGACTATGTGTAGTCGAGGCTGATACTTGTGCAAGGAGTGCAGGACCATCTGTTGGTCAAGGAGGGCAGAAGAAGATCATCACCCACCCAAAGCATATTTAGGCTCTTTTAAAAGCCACCTAACACTGACATTTTTGGCCCTGGAGGAACGAGGCTGATGTAGCCACCAATGAATGAAAGTTTAAATTTCACTACTTATATTAGAAACTGCTAATCCTGGTGTTTGGGTTCTCTGTCATACTGTCACACTATAAAATGGACAAAATATGTTTAACATACTTTAAAAAGTACTTTCCCATTTATTTACAGACAGCAGCATGTCATACAGTGCTAACAGATAACAAGAGCGTGCTCACCAGGCCGTTGGAGTTCAGCGTGTTGTTTGTGAGTTTGAGCTTGTGGAAGGAGATGGGGTACTGCATCCACCTCTCACCCAGTGCAGGGGAGTCCGGGTGGATGAAGAAGCGGCTGGGCAGATGAGGTTCAGACGTACCGCTCAGCTCCCAGTGGTCCCTGTTCCACTACGGCAATGAGAGTTACAAGTGGTCAGTGCAGAAAGCATATCGTCGCTGTCCAAAGAAAAACTGGTATCTCCAAAATGGCAACTTTACAGGAGAGACCAAAAAGCTCATTTGATTTGAATGGGAGTCTATGGAACCAGACGTCTTTCCAAACAGTTTTGGGGTATTTCTGTTGGTCCATTCTTCATGAAATTTCCACACAGTGTAAATATCAGCTCATGTGATCAAATGAAGCATAAAAGTAAAAATCAACAAAAATGGAGATACATGTTTTTCTTTGGACAGCGACGATATGTTTGATCATTTACTCATTGCCTTGTTGGTCTGGGACATGTCCTAAAGCTAGAAAATATTTGATAGGCCGTTGATAGTGTCTGCAGAGGCGGACGGGTCTAAAGGTCTTTCTGAAATGAAGGGTATTAATGGGTGGTTTGCCACCTCTTTGCTGCAGTAACAGCCTCTACTCTTCTGGGAAGGCTTGGAGCGCTGAGAGGATTTGAAAGCATTCAGCCACAAGAGCACTAGTGAGGTCAGGCACTGGTGCTGGAGGATCAGCTTGGGATCACCCCAACACATTCCAAAGTCATTGGATGGAGCTTCATCACTCTGGAGAAAGCAGATCCACTGCTCCACAAAAGCTGAGGGGCTTTATACCGGCGTATTTGAAGCAAGTCACTGGGAATGATGACCTTAGGTTAATAAGTGTCACGTTCTATTGGTCAGTGCTTTTGGGTGGAGATTATACAAGCTGTGTGTGGGAATCTGAGCAGTATGAAAGTAACCATAGCATTTTCTATGTTATGCAGCCATCATATATATCAACAGGCTGTATTATTATTAATATTATTAAACTACTACGTGAATGACATGTAGTTTAATAATATTTTTATAATACATCAAATGTATAAACACATAAATACTTTATATAAACATGTTTACTGTAAACATGCATGTATGTGTGCATTCTGAGGGGGAGGGAGGGGAGGGTACCTTGTACTTGTGATTATCAAACGGCACCATGTCCATCATCACCACGTACTTGACTTTGGGGTTTAGCCCCGTCACTGTGACTTTGCAGCTGGGAAACATGCGCCTGAAATGAAGACACAAGACAGACTGAACTAGATATTCTCCGTTTCCAGTTTCACTTACAGCATAGAGAGTACAGCAGAACGTACTGGGCTCTATCCATTTGGTTATGTGACATCCTGAATGAGGAGTGTTCTTATAGACACTTCTTCTTCTAAAGAAAAAGACTGAGCGGTACGTTTCTGAAGCTAAAAAGCAAACGGCCAGTTTGTTATATTTAAAAAGCCCCAATAAAGACCACCATAATTAGCCTATTATAAATACACGGCTGTATATGCAGTCATAGCATACAAGTTCAGCATATGCAATAACACAAAATATAAAATGTGCTATAGATTTCTGAATAGACTGAACGTTCTGTAATTATATAAAGCAGAGTCTCCATTTTTGAAATTATATACTATAACAGTCCTAACAATAAATGAATAATAGAGGTAATCAAACCTGTTGACTGATCACTGTAACATTCGGAAGATGACTTTAGATTAATTAGAATGGCATGGATAAATTCTGAGGAATCTCTAGAACATTCCCTATTAGAATGCGAACGTTCCAAAAAGGTATGGGAACTGAATGAATTAGGATTTAAAATCGACATTAAAAAACTCTGTATTTTATGGTATTTTTCAGAGTAATTCACAAAAAGAACATGATTTTTTCTGGTTCATCATATGCACTGTAAAATCCAAACTTTGGAAAACAAGAAGCAGAATGACTGTGGACCATCTTTTTGAGTGTTTTTAAAAGTATTACTGTTGAATTAAAAAGACAAAGGATTCTAAAACCAGAAATTCAAAGACTCAAAATGATGGACCTTGTTGAACTTATAACACATACATCTTATAATTTGTGAATATTGATCCATGAAAATCTTGTGCTGAAAAGGAAAAAAAATGACAGTGATATTTTGAAACGCCAATAAAGTATTTAAAGAACCATTTTCTGCATTGCAGATGCTTGTTTAAGTGGTTCTAGATATCTATTGCTTTTCCTGTTTAACAGGTGCACAGTGGATTTAAATAGTCTACATGTACATTAAAACGGCAGTTTGTCTGTCATATTTATGAATATTTATGATATTTGTGAATTTTATTTAAAAATAAGTGACAAATAAGTTTTTAAAATAGGAAACTCGACTTTACAGTTTTGAAGCCACTATACTGTACAAAATCGTTCAAGCTCCAGTTGTCAGGTGATCTGAGTAGATTTAGGTGACTTTACAGGGTTTCTATGGGACTGAGTTCAGGCCTGATTCATTTAGGACACTGATTTCTTCTTGATGAAGCCATTTTGTTGGGTGTGAATAGAAGCTTCCTCAATTGCTCCTTGGCACCTCAAATAACATTCTTTCTCAACAACATGATGTGTATATATGAGGACCAGAGAATAGGATGATATCTATAGACTGAGTACATTTGACCATAGAAGCAATCCAGACTTTTTTTCAAAATAGGTTTCAGATTTCCCATACTTTGCCCATGCCAGCTTTCTCAGGCATTTCAAATTCGTCTACAGCTCTGTCCATCATTCTGGACCACCTAAATGTCTTAGTTCTAACAAAATCCAACTAATTATTACTGGAGAGCTATGAAGGTGTGTTAACATGTTAGAAGAATCATTCTGTGCTTTTACTTGTAACAGATCTGAAAACATGCATGCATATTCGCTGCTTACCTGCCCGTTTTGGTGATCAGCATCTCTGTACCAGTTCTGCTGAATTTGTCCCATAGCTCACGTCCTTCAAGCGCCACATGCACTGGAAGCGAAGTCAACTCAGCCTCACTACGGTTAATCATGCCACTGTCCCACGTCGGAGTCCGGCAAACTGAGTCCTTCCATTCTGCGTAACAAAGAGGAACGTTTCTGTAAACTTGTGTCTGAAGTCCAGCTGCCACCTTTGCTTCATGTTTATAGGCTCCATTCTTCTGCTGCAAATCTGGTGCTCTCTAGCATGAAGTTCAAAATTCCCCAAATTTCCAAAGTACACCTTTAAAAAATAAGGTTCTCGAACAGTTCTTTGGTAAAGTCAATAGTAATAATTACAACTCAAAAAGAATAAC
The DNA here is from genome assembly GCA_024036415.1 of Prochilodus magdalenae. Lineage (NCBI taxonomy): Eukaryota > Metazoa > Chordata > Actinopteri > Characiformes > Prochilodontidae > Prochilodus > Prochilodus magdalenae. Next base: position 78,903 of record JAMWET010001664.1, on the reverse strand, counting down.
TGTGGGGAATGGGGAGCCTGCAGTATGTAGATATATATCAGTGGTACTCAGGGAGATCTGCATTTTCACTGTATCCCCAATATGAACTGTCTGGAGGTCCATGAGGTCTCTAAAAATGTTTCTAGCTTTGCAATAGGATCTGATTCAATACATCTGTGTTTTCCATACTAGTCCTCGGGAATCACTAGATGATCCATATTTTTGTTGTATCCATAAAGTGACCTGTCTGGAGGTCCCAGAGTGGGGTATGGCAAACACTGTTAGACCAGGAGTGCCCAGTCCTGGTCCTGGAGATCTCCCAAGCTGTGGAGTTCAGATCCAACACACCCGGCTCTAATATGGTAGGTCTCCAGGACCAGCATTCTGCCCCACTGGTGTAGAAGATCCATCATTTTGAACTAGTTAAACTCATGGCCCAGAGTGTGAGTCCTCAGTTCAGTTCTTCACTCATCACCTCCTCTGTAGAACTAGATAACGTCTGAATACCTGAAGGTTTGAAACACTGCTTACCTTGTGGATAGTAGCCATAGTTATTGGTCAGAGGGTTGAGCGGATAAGGGTAGTCCACCATTGGCCTTTCTTCATGGACATACATGGCCTTAGTCCTGGAGCGACTGAATGCTCTGGATTCTGATTCCAGTGGTCAGTTGTGGAGACGGGATGTGACAGAACATCTCTCAGGATGATGCCCGTCCTTCCCACATGAAAGAGGTGTTTGTATGTCTGCTAGAACACCAATCCCTAAACTTCCTCTTTGATCTATCTTCTCGCCTCACGGTTTGGACTTCGTCCTGCTTCAGGAGGTGTCTGGGAACCACACTTTCTTGTTTTTGAGGAGGAGGGGGGACCTCACATCAGAGGCCCTGGGTCACTTCAGCCCCTCCAAATGCTCCGTGAGGTGCTAATCACTGCAGCAGTTTGTCCCCTCATTACTGCAGGAAGCGAGGTGCTGTCCATGCTTCTTTATTGACTTTGAGAAGCATGGGGTCCTTTTGTACTGTTCTAAGAGCAGACTTCCTTTGCCAGACTCTAAACTTGTGGACTGTAGGTTGAACCTCAAAACTGCTCTGGGATCAGCAGCTTCTACCAAAGCCCCTTTATTGATCAAGCCTAGACAGAAGGCCTAGAAGAAATGATTGTCAATGGTGGGAAGTGTGGGTAACGACACTCTGAATACAAGACTGTTTTCCTCCACCTTGGTGTCTTTGGTTTACTTGGCTATGTCAAGAACATTGATCCACCACAACAAACACCTCATAGTTTATTCTCAAGCAATAAAAAGTGCCATTGGACATTCGTTCAAAGGGAAGTTCAGGTCTTTGGGGAGTGGGACAATATGGTGACCAACAACAACAGCAGAGACAAGAAATTAGCATATCAAAAAACAGGGCTATTATAGTCGTGAAAAAACAGAGATGATAAAACGCGATTTCATTTCCAGGTGTTGATCTAGTTATTGATTTTTAGCAGCAGGGAAAAAAATACCATATCTAACAAAACCATAAACAGATCAAATCAATATAATCAGTTCTTTAGTATTCAGTGTGTCCACTCAACGTCTTTATTAAACCTTCTGCTCTTTTCTGAAGACTTGCTTTCAGTTTTTCATATCAATCTGCAAGGATATTTTTCCACACCTCCAAGGTTCAGTCTTAGACGTTTCTCACAACTCAAACACTCCCAGTGATGTTGAGATCTGGGCTCTTGGGTGGTCAGTCCATTGTTCTGAGAATACCAACAGCTTCTCTGTTAGATCTTCTTTTCTTAGTGAGGGTATCTTGACAGCTCACTGTGGAAGGGTGGACAGAAACACCTGTGGATGTTTTCAGATCTGAAGCAGTGGAGCTAGGCTTTTGCTGAAGTACTGTTTATCTCATTGGGACAGTTTTGGTGGCCTAGCAGTTCTCGTGTGTAGCTGTTAGAAATCCTGGGTTCACTTTATCCTTTAATCAGTGTTTGATTAAATTCCAACTTTCGAAATTCCTGTGGATTATGTTATAATAAATCCAGTAAGGACTATCTCCTAGCTCATGTTTAATGGGGTTTAATGGGGTGATGTTTGCATAGTGCTGTATGTCACATGCTGTTAATTCCCAAACGCATGTAACACTTTAGATTTTGCACTGTTTGGTTTAACAGCGCTGAACGATTGCCAGCATTTGTGGTACAGTGGTGGGTTTATTATCTTTTCATTTTTCTTTTTTTTAAAGTTGGTTATTCTATGGTATATGTTGCCCACCAGGTCATTTCACTAATATGTAGGTAAGCAGCTGGCTTTGACTAGAACAAAGTATAAAAAAGTTTAATGACATGAAACAGGTGATTTAGTCCACTAATAAGTTGCCACAATATACACTCACAATCAAAAACATAGCTGCACCCAGAAGGAATCAGCTGACAGGAATGAAACTCGGTGGGTAGATATGACATCATGAGACGTGCAAATGATTGAGGTTTTGTGCTCGGCTGTACATGTGGCATAAGCAAGGACTGGTCTTGTCGCTGTACCTGACTGACCCAACAGCCACAATTGTGGACATTCAGTGAGCGGTGATGCCCTCAATGAGTCATCCTGATAGTGCCAGCACCACTGGCAGATGGCTGCATGACACAGGACTACATGCACGCAGACTGTTGCAACGACTGTCATGGAGTGACTCAGAAACGCAGCAGGTCATCTTCAGTGATGAGTTCCACTTTTGTCTTGGTGGCGACCAAGCTGAAAGCCTGGTGTCATTCCACCTCCACCCCTGCCACAAAATCTACAGAAACTACATGGAATGGAGTCCAAAATTATTGCAGGACACCATTCAGTCATGGGCTGGAGGTTAGGGAACCAGCCTTGTGACCAGAGGGTCGCCGGTTCAATTCCCTGAGCCCACAGTAACGACTGAGGTGCCCTTGAGTAAGGCACCTAACCCCTAACTGCTCCCTGGGCGCCGTGGATAGGGCTGCCCACCGCTCCGGGTAAGTGTGCTCACTGCCCCCTAGTGTGTTCACTAGTGAGTGTGGTTGTGGTGTTTCACTTCACAGATGGGTTAAAAGCGGAGACTAAATTTCTCCACTGTGGGATCAACAAGGGATTTAAATCTAAAAAATTTTTAAAAATTAGAAACAACTCCAAACCTGGCAGACATTGTGGCCTGATGCCATCCTGAGAGACACTACTTCTGTATGTGTAGCTCAATACATATTGCCCATATCAGTCTAAATCTATCATCATTTATTGTGCATGGTAAAACAGTCCTCTAATGAAACTTATGTCTTCAGATTCACCATTATTTTACCAACCTACAAACATTACACATATAAACCCAGGAAGGGACGTGTGGGCTCACTGGTGGGCTTGTATAGTAAATAAACTGGTTATACGGTATTTGTGCTGTAGACACTGGGAACCCTGGTTCTTTTCTGTCCTGTACATGTACTCTGGCATTATCTGCGGCTAGAGAGCTCCCTGCACGTTCTCCTGAAACCCGTTGGTGACATCTAGGACATTTTTCTTTAGCACCCAGAGGGGAAATGTTGGTAGGCTGCTACTGACAATTCACTGGGGTTCAAGGATTGATGAATATTAATGAACTTGGTTTTATTTGTTTCTAAAGTAACTATAGGTTGTTAATAATAGGCTTCAGTAATGTACGACTACAACACTGTCACATTAGCAGGAGCAGTGGGTCAACAGCAGTCAGGTGCAGTGCTATGTAACAGGTACACTTAGACCATGTCCGTTCATCAAAGGCATTTTCTGCAAGGCCAGCTGTCTTCATGTCTGGCTGGCCACAAGAATCACCCCCCTCTGAGTAAGTGATCTGTACTTCTTGGAAACTTCCACCTATATGAGGGAGCAGATAAAGAGCAGCATGGCCAGTTTGTTTGCTAGCTGGTGCAGCTGATACGGCTCCCGAGTCCTTATCTGGCTGTTCTGTCTGGCCGTGCACGACACCCCCACTCACTCCACCCAAACCGGGGAGCTTGAATCTATGACAATAAACCGGGGTCACTGCTACACCAGATCAGAAGTTGCTGGGTGAAGATGCAGAGATAGGCTGATATAGCTGCCTCTAGGCCCGCAACAGTGATCACGAAAACTTTCAACACTGACCATAAGAGCCCGCTTCAGATGAATGCGGCTCTGTCTAAACTTATTTTGGGCATGTGTACTGAAAGGACAGTTTTTGGGAGAAAGTGTAGTTGAAGCAGAAGAACAGTTTGTAAAACTGAAGAATTGGCTTGCTATGAAAAGACATAGAGCCAACATGCTGATCTGTGGTTATCTTTAAGTACTTCTGAGAACACTTTTGGTTTGCTAAAAGTACTTTTAGGTGCATAGGTCTACAAAGAACCACATGTGTAAACAGAAAAGCGGTTCTTCAAAGGTACTTCAGTAGAAGCAATTGCAAGAAGCATTCACAGATCTGTGACGATACAAGGAAACAATGACAGGTTTTGTTGGCTTTCTAAGGAAAAACAATGACTAGTTTCTCTAAATTTTAAAATATTGGTAAAGAAAAAATAAATAAAATATAAACACATATGTACATAAATATATATACTTACACCAGATTTGTAAATAATAAATTGATAAATAAATGACTGAGAATGAAATACAATAAATAACGCTTTTAATACTATTTATTTAAGCAAATAAGCAGTAATTGTGTTAGCCTGTTTATAGATGATGTTAAGCTAGTAATTTTTTAAGTAGCCAACATGACAAGTTATGGTTATAGTTATAAACTATGACACATACGTTTGTGAAGGTATAGATATCATCAGTGCTTAAAAGAACATTTAGTATTACAGAGCATAATCACACCCGGTTAACTGCATTCAGTCCAGCGCAGTGTATGAAACAATTACTAAAAGCTATGTGTACTTGTTCTTGTTTTTATCCTCATCAATGCATTAGAAATCTAAATGAATAAGAAAACCTAAATATTTTGATACATGCCGTGATGTTTCCTGCCATATTGCCCACCCATTAGTTAGGAACCATTTAGCAACAACTGTGTTTTTTAGGGGCACCTCAGCAAGCAGCAGAACCTATAAAGTTGTGTATACCACTGTTGTGTCTCAGCAGCTAGCATATATTTACCCATGTGAATGTACTACAACAATTTCACATCCTTTAGAAAGAGGACCAAAAAAAATTTCTATGATAATTTCAGGTTTTCTTTGATCAGTCCTGATAACAGCAAACAAGTGATCACTGAAATGAAGGCGATTCAGTCAGAAGATGACCAGAATTCTGCTTCAGATTTTACCAGAAAGGAAGGAGAATTTAAAAATTACAATTAAAATCATTTTTGCTTTTTACAAACTCAATAAAGAATAGTTTATACTCAGTTTTAAAGGTAACTTCAAGAGCACTGATAAATATGGGCATTACTGAATTAAGAACCAAGGCGATGCCTAATGAAGCTCCAATTTATGCCAGTATAAGGCGGTTTATATGGCCTTAGATCCTGCAGGCCATTTAGCTGCAGGCATCAAACTAATATAACACAGCCATATCAAACATATTTCCCCATTAGTGTGTAGCTGTTTTGGTCCAATTCCAAGTTAAGGTGGGTGACTCAAAGGAGGCGACCCAAAGGCGTGCCCTTACGCACATGCAGGATAGCTGGGGTTGGAGTAACTGTTTGGAGGCTGATAGAAGAGAGCGACCCGATTGGGTGAAAGAGAAGACGGGTGAAGCCAGATAAGAGCGAGACTGCCCTAGTGTCATCACCATATGCAAATGAGTAAGGGCCATTAAAATGGTGAGGCCAGGAGGTGAAGTCTTAGAGAGCCGCTGGGGGGGTCCGGGAAGAGAATGGAGACGCCAAGCCTATAGACGCAAAATAAAGAAAGGGAAGAAGACGAGGGAAGGTGTCGAACAAGAGTAATCAAGCTGTTCATTAGCACCTTCTTCAAGACGAGCAAGGACACGTGACCTTAAAGGTGAGTGCAGAAACAAGGAGAGGTAAACAACTGCTCTTAGTTCAGGCAGCCAATTAAGCGTGACGAATCTGACTGTAAGTGTGGCTACTTTGCAAATGTTTTGAAGGGGGTAGGGCATGTCTGTTGAACATGGGGACAACTGAGGACCCATAAGTATCCCCACCCTCAACAAAATGTCATGTTCTTCTTATGCTTCTTCACAGAATGCTTCAGGTCTACAGACACGCAAGACATCTCGAGCCATATTACTGTCCTCTGGACAGGATATCATCATATACTGTAAGTTCATTATGGAGACACTACAGTATAGATGATGTACTATCCAGGGTGGCATTCATCCTCTGTGGTCTACCACACAAGCATGTGCTTTCTGTGATAGAGGGAGGCGGTTAAACCGTTACCATTACTGAGTTTAGTAATGGTAAGGGTTCTCCTGCTTCTTCTCACTGACATCATCCTGGAAGCCAACCTCAAGGCTGGAGCTGAATCGTAAGAACTGCATGATATAACAGAGAAATTATTGGAACAAACGGAACAGTAATAAGCCTTAATTATTTGTTTATTATCTATTAATTATTTATTAATGTTGTTTGTAACCCTGTTTGTTTCAGTACTGCGGTTATTAATGAACTAATGTAAAGTATTAATGTGTTCTTTGGTTCAATAAACATGCACCTGAATCAATTTCCCTTGACATTTTATTTATGCATCAACATACAGCCTAATTAGACTTTGTTATATATTAATGAGAAAATAAATATCAGTGATTTTTGAATATCACTGTATAGCCTGAAATGCTCCTGGTGTTTCTCAATCAATAAAAACAATTGATTGACCTTAATGAACTTTGAAGTGACACAGAAAGAAAGGAGAAAAGAGGTTGAGAGAGAGAAAGGAGAGGAAGAGGGAGAATGAGAATTCTATAATAGCTGCTCCATCATGACGACCTTGATAAGCAGTCATCACCAGCAAAACTTGACCAGGGAAGTGGTGGTTTGTGGTGGTTTACAAGAGCAAGCGCCCCTCATCGTCATTTTGTGTCAATTGTAGAGGCAGGTTGGTGCTCCATTTTGTGTTCCATTAGCAGGGTAATCTTGCCCTCTGGGGCTACGCCTTTAGTTAAGCTCCAGCAGCTTCCAAACAAACAGAGTAAGAGAAAGGGAGAGAGAGTGTAAGTAAGAGAGGGAGAGAGGGAGTACGAGAAAAAGAGAGAGAGAAAAAAGAAAGCAAAAAAGAGAGAGAGACCAAAAAAAAAAAGAGAGAGAGAAGAGAGAGAGAGAGAAAAAAGAGAGAAACGAGAAAGAGAGAAAGAGAGAGAGAGAGAGAGAGAGAGAGAGAGAGAGAGAGAGAGAGAGAAAGAAAGAAAGAAAGAAAGAAAGAAAGAAAGAAAGAGAGAGAGAGAGAGAGAGAGAGAGAGAGAGAGAGAGAGAGAGAGAGAGAGAGAGAGAGAGAGAGAGAGAGAGAGAAAGAAAAAAGATGGAATTGGGCAGCCACCATCACAAGAGGCTTAGGGACGAAAAAAGTAACCCTTGAAACAAGCTGGGAGCAAAAGCGGTGTAAACAAGAGGCGACAAAACAAACAAACAAACAAACAATAAACACAATAAGTCAAAGAACCATGTGATGGAGTGAATGTTTGTTTCTGGCCATAATCTCTAAATGGTAAAATGGTTCTCCCTCATAATAGAGAACCTGCCTTATGCTTTTTTGAATGAATGGCTCTATATAGCACAGGAATGGGCCATTTTCATGTTTTCATTTTTTTTGTATATGAGCAAGTCATACAATTATTTTCGATATATCAACCGCTTCAGTCCTTTAAATGGACCCACTATAGCAGCTTGAAGCCCCAGCCCAGAAGCAACTGTTATACAACGAACAGTGTTGAAGATAACAGCCAGACAGTTTGCATGCAACCACAAGACAAACCGCAGCCTTGAGTAGACTTCTTCCTTCCTGACAGGGAGAGAGATTTAACAATGATTTCAAATCTCACTCCACTCTGAACAAAGTCATATATTTTTATGCCGAAGTCCCATAAACAGGCTAAGGCGGTGGCCGAACTCCTAAAGGCATCCTTTAGAAACAGTACATATGTCCTTTTCACACGCTTCCAGGGAGATCCTTGGGTCAGCTGAATCGTCCACTTCAGTTCTTCAGCGAGGCGGATATTTTCAGACGCACCTCACGCATGAAAGCATTTGTAAGGTCTTCACTTGCCTCGTGGGCTATTTTGGCCATCACCTGACCTCCAGGACCAATCACCATGGACTGTTTATGAGAAATAAGAAAAGGAGACATGAAAAATGGCCAGTTGTCAATGGCTATTCATCAACAGACTTTTGAAAAGCTGTAGCAATTCCTTTCTACAGCGAGTCAGCAACCCCAAGCCCACTTTTACTGACTTGCCTTGTTAAAATTGCATGACTTATAAAAGGAATCTTCTCAAATATTTACCATTCTTTACTGAGCTCCATTCAAATGTTTTCTCCTACCACATATCTCTGTGGGAGCCTTGTTGGAATCAAGGTAACGGCACTGTCAAAGGATGAAAGGAGTGGTTTTTGGAAAAGAAAAACAAGCAGTACTCTCACCATATGGCTGTTCTTCTTCACATGTAATTTGACAGATATGTCCAACTTGCCATCCTCTGTCTCTCTCCAGAGCTCGATGTGCTACAAAACAGACGGCAAGACACTGGGAGTCAGCACAAAAGACTGTTCCAGCAACGTGAAACTTCCACTGCACAGAGAAACACAACTGGGGTGTTACAAAGATTTTTTCTCTTTTTCTTGCTGACAAGCTATCATTTCTCTCCAGTGAAGGTCACTTTTAATGTTATAAAGGCAGTGCAGGAACAGTATGTGTATGGAAGGAAGAGGAATATAAAGAAGTAGAATAGATACACTATAGGCCCAAAAGTATCCAGACACCCCTTGTAATTAATGAACTTGACAATTTTAGGGCCGCAAACACTGCAGACGCAGACACAGATAGCATTCATTATATAAACTCTTTGACAGCCTCTTCCAATATCTTTAGCTTTTAAATCCTCACAGCAATGTTCCCACATCTAGTGCAAAGGCATCCCAAGGTGTATAAGCCAATACTATAGCAAACAGGCTGCAACATTTTAAACTTTAAGCACTTTTGTAAGCAGGGTGCCCAACCCCTGGGCACCGCATTCATCAGGAAGACTGTACCCAAAGCCCACGTGCCAACGAGGACCATAACAGATGGCAGGATAAGAATGTAAACCATGAGAGATGGCTGGAGGAGAACAACAGCTTTAAGAAATGATGTGTGGATGATGACAGCCCAGGGGGGTGATGATGGGGAGACTTTCTTTTTGGCTCACACGTTACAGTGCTCATAAGGACAGCCAGCTGATTTTGCTTTGGCAAAAAGGAACGGAGAAGAAAGAGAAGGCTGACAAGATACAGTGTGGTAATAAAAACCTGGTGGTGATAAAAGACTGAAAACCTATATAGAGGGCCCCTTAAAAGTGGCCTGGTTTGGCTATTGTTTGCTGGGTTGTGTTTGCTAAAACAAAACTAGAATGTCTGCGGCTGTTTTACCTGCTTCCAAGGTCAGTCTTTCTGTTGGGGTAGCATATGGTAGCATATATACACGTCCTATTATTTGACTGTATATGTTAGTTGAACAGGTGTTTATAACCATTTTGGACAAAAAAAAAAAGCGTCATTACCAGCATGCAAATGAGCCATTGTCACAAGTAAGACATTACCTGAGATATGGTATAAGGGACCTCCTGAGGGAGATATTCCAGAAGCTTCTCACGGACTGTATTGACACAAACGTCCTCTGGGCTCTGATCGGTCACTACATCACTGTGGTAATGCCATGGGCCTGGCTTTGCAGTTACCATCAGGTATCTCTGTCAGGCAAAAAGACATAAAATTTACATTGCGAGGATACATAAGAGAAGCCAGAACATGATGTATTTACCAAGAGCAATACATTTTAAAAAACAGCAAACACAGTCATATCACGTCTTTATTTATACAAGTCTAAAGTTAGCTTATATATTCTGGAGCTCTATATATGTGTATGCAAGTGTGTGTTTGCAAAAGCCTGTACACAAATCTGAAAAAATAATAACTGTAATAATAAGTGATACCAGTTTTTTTAATGACAGGGCAAAATTTGTTCCAAGTATGCATGATAAACACATCTCGCCAATAACGATCTTTCTTCTACCTTCAGTGTGTCCACATCTTCCCCGTCTGCAGCACACAGCATGAACACGTCCTTGAAGTGAGGCCATCCACTCCGGCCCCTCAGCTTTCTAAACTGCTCCCTGCTTAGGCCTCCCTGGACCTGCGTGTCTGGATTTAGGCATAGCTCCTCTCCAGCCTGGGCCTCTAGGGTTGCTTTCTGCTGGATATGCATCTTTTCTGTGTCCTTCCGGGAGGTTCTCACCAAATCACGGATCTTAAGTCTTTGACCATTTACAACACCCTCGGTCAGCCTGGATGTGATGTCCAGCAGCAATGTTTTGTTTTTCAGTAGGTCCACCTGTGTGTGCAAACACATTTGAGATATTGTCAAATATGGAACACGTATTATAGGTCACCTATATGTGACCATGCTGGGTTATACATAGACTTGTTTTGAAACTCAATGAATTATTAAATTTAGCATCAATGTGCAAACTGCATGCCTAAATTATTGAATTGCCTCAAACCATGCTAATCAACTAAAAGGGTGGCATGTTGGCATATTTTCTACAAGTATATGGAACTGCACTGAAGTCGAAAACCATCCTTGCAAAAGGTACTGTCTCAGTTTGTGTTTTGATGATGGCTGTAATACTTATCAAACCAGTCATTTATGGATAGGACACCATTATCCTGGAAGCAAACACTCCAGCCATAACAGAAAAATGTTTCATTACCGTATTAAGAGGATAAATAGATTCAAACCAGGCTTGCCCGTTCTAAAGCCTAATAAAGTCACTAGACCTCCTCAAGCATTCTGGCCTGGACTGTTGTCTTGTTGTGTTTTACACAAGGAACTCATAATATGGTGAGGAAAGAATCACCTGACCATATTACTCTTTTATACACACCTCTGTAGATATCAATGTCTATGGTTTTTAAACCTTTATACTCACAAACCTGCTTTTGTCTTTGTAATGCCTGGTTAATGTACCGCAGTGCTACTATAACATATCCCTTTCTATGTAGCTGTGGACAGACTATTCTTGCTGACAGTTTAGGAACATCCTACATTTGACATTCCTGGTCACTTGCAGAATAGCTGTTCTTCAGTTTTAAAAAGTTCCACAAATATCTCCAGGTGTTCTTCCCATGAATCTTAATGCGCAAGTCACTGCAGCTACAATTCCTTCAGGAACACCATTTAGTTAGCTGTATTTTTTTTCATGTAAACTTTGTGCAGCCATGCCCCTAAGGATGATCATTTTCTTCTAATCCAATGATGTCATCAACTGCGCATGTTCTGGAATTTTTATTTTTGTCAGAAAGCATGTGGAAACATTTATTAACTAATCCGTAATTTGCAGTATACCCGTCTGGGAACATCTGCACTTATGTTTCTTCACTCATTTATTTATGTTTTTCTTGTGCAATATAGCCTACCTTATTGAGGACAAGGACAGCAGGAATATGTGGATTCAGGGCCAAACACTTAAGCACCTCAAAGTCTAGCCTATCACGGGTCCACTTATCAGAGACGTCCACCAACACCACCACTGCAAATGAAAGATACCAACAGTTAAGTGTGCATACTGCTTATTCGTTGGTTGACCATGGATTCAAATCTATTATACGTACACTTAAAAAACAGCTGCACAAATAGTTGCACCCAGAAAGAATCTCAGACAGGAATTACACTTTGTGGGTAGGTTTGAAGTTGTGAGACATGCAAATGATTCAAGTTCCCTACTCATGTGATGTAAGGCAAGACGGGCCTAATTGCTGTACCTGACTGACCTAACAGCCACAACTGCTGGCATTCAGCGAGCAGTGATGCTCTTCATAAGTCATCCTGTTAGTGCCAGAACCACTCTAATAAGGTTGCATGACATAGCACTACAGCAAGCAGACTGTTCGGACCGACAGATGTCCTTAACAATGCAATTCTGTCAAGCGTCACACGTCCAGAAGCCCTGGTGTCACTCCACCTTCATCATTACAATATCCAAGCAACATGGAATGGATTATCACAGGACACCATTAGGTACCTCTACAATTCCAGGCAGAGACATCTGACATGTTTTAGGAAACATGGTGGCCCAACACCATACTAAGAGACCATTTCTGTAGGTGTAGCTCAATAAATATTGCCCATATAAGTCTAAATTTATTCTCATTCATTGTTCCCGGTAGCCTTGCAATGCAATCTGATACTTCCTTCTGGGTGCAGCTATTCCCTTGATGACAAGTGTGCATTAAAACCACTCCTACATGTAACTACCTAATTCAGCCTCTCGTAATGATTTCAGTGGATCCACAAGAAGGGACTTTTCCAGCTGATGCCTGCAGATAACAAAAATTAGACATTATCAAATCCCTTCAGACGTTATTAGTAGTGTACTCATTCAAATGTGAACATTACACTCATTTCCTGAAGACATCACTATGCTTTCAATGCTTTTACTTAACTCCCAAACTTTTAAAATTGTACCTTTTAACTTTAAAGGGAGTAGTAAGTCCAGGTGTATCCAGCAGAACCTGACCATTCAGAGACAGAAAGGTGACATTTATCACTCTCTCTCACCATCTCTCTCTCCATCTTCAACATCATAAACATACCATTATACATCAAGCCGAAATAAGCATTACGAACACTTACAATTTGGGTATCATCTTCTGTAATTACTCCAAGTGCACGTGACCTTGTGGTATGCACTTTTTTGGAGACCGCAAACAACTGATGAAAAACAGAGACACGTCAAAATGCCAAATCAACCACCTCAAACTTCAAGGGATCTGCATGACTGAAATAGTACCTTTCTGCCAAGGAGCTGATTGGTTAGTGTTGACTTCCCTGCATTTGGAGCCCCAATAACAGCCACTCTCAGAGACCTTGGATTTTCTGGTTGATCAGGGGCCCTCAGTAAGAGAGAAAACTGCTCAGCTGGGAGCGAACCAGAGGAAATCAATCTTTACGTGTACACCATAGTGCCAAGGTAACAGATCCAAGGTACGAGATCCAAACCAGGTGTTTATAAGGACTGAAAATTGCACATTACAGTACAAAAAAAAAAAGAGAGATGTCATTACCCCTATCCGGTGGCACAGGCTGCTGGCAGGGTCCCTGATCCACTCCAGGCACTTTTCCTTTCAACAGCCTGTCTAAAAACACACTAGAGGACACAGAACAGGCCGGAGTGAAAAGAATACCTCCGCTTACAGTTCCGGGATGAGAGGCTGAAAAAGGAGGAAAAAATGAAGAAAGGCTTCAGCAACCAGATGTGGGTACAATGGGACCCCACCACGTTTTCAAAAGGTCTGTATAATTAAATGGTTAGCCTGTAAAGACAGTAATTTAATGTGGTTTGGTGTGAAATGCTTTGTTCTAGGGAAAGAGAACAAAGTCCAAATTGGTCTCACTGTTGGTGATAGGAATCAGATGTCTGAGGAGCTTATTCCCTGTAAAAGCTTACGAATTTGCTGCCTGATGCCAGAGACATTGTTTCACAGTAGATTTGTTATAAAGTTTTCGGTCCAAAACTTATTGTTTAGTCTCTCTAATATTAACCACTTCACCTCAAACCACTCATTTTCTGTCAACATCATAATGACTAAATTACTCAGAAATTCTGAAAGTTAGGTGGACTTCCCCTTTAAAGCAGCCAAAACATATACAGTGACTGGCGACAGCCTGTTAGTTTACTACAGCTAGCTAGCTAGGAAAGTCAAGACTTAAACGTGTGCCCATGTAGAGTTTACCTGAATGTAAACCAAGGCTAAAACGTATCATTAAACTTAACACAACCTGCTAAAACTTGTTTAAACACAGTTTATGCCAGATTAATATTATTTCTGCTTCGAGAGTCTGGTGTTCAAGTTGTTGACACAGTCATACGACGCTGTGTAACAGTTTATTAGCGAACTAGCTAGTTAAGATTAGAGAAGTGAGCAATTAATATACACATAAGACAGTTATTTTATGATTAGACCAAGAAGCTAACTTTAGCCTCGTAGTTTTCTTAATGCCCCAGGGCTTCTGTTCTCGGGTAATATTGCTTCTTGCATGACTGGGAAAGAAAAATGTACTCAGTTTCTTTTAAACATATTTAACTGTAATAACAGCAATATCAGCTATTTGCTAGCTAGCATTAGCATTAGCACTAGTGTTATCATTGGCGTTGGCGCTCGTGACCTGCTCGCGGACGCAGTGTCGCGGTTTCCGGTAGCAACGGCCGGACAGAAGAGCGCAGGCATCTTCTCAACAAGCACTCGCACACACGAAGAGCCATCCGTTATAAACAAACGATGTTAGCAGCCGCGGAAAGAAGAGCTATTTCGACCCGTCTAGCGTGTTCAGGGCGCAGCCATATTGTTTTAGTCAACGAGAGCGAGTGAGTGGAGAAAAGAGGAGCCGAGAGACACAGGAGCTTAAACTCTCTCACCATCTAGCGGACGAACGGACCTCAGTCTGAGGCTGCGTCCCAAACCACATCCTAGCACTCTATACGTACATACTATCCCAATGAACAGACTGCATATTTTAAATGACCTGCTTTTTAAGTGCAGCGGCGTGCGGTTTTGGACGCAGCCCGAGTTCATTAGCTGCAGTAACACTTTTCCCAGATTAATTTAAACAGCTCGCGTCTTCTGGGTTTTGTATTTGTTGTTGATGATGGTAAAACTGTGGCCAATCTTAAGAAATCTATTTCCTTTGGGAACTATTTTGTATTTATGTAACCATTTCATGTAATAACTTTATTTGCGGGAACTTTAGACTCATTAAAGGAGCCATTCGTGAAATTGTACAAGCTGTCTAATTCATACTCCAACCAATAGGGGGCAGGAAAAATGCACAGGCCCTCCTCCTCCCATGTCAGTTGTTACCAATGTAGAAGAAATCAAACTTCATCCCTTTACTCGCCAAGAGAGTGCCCAGCTGTGGAAAGCAGCACCAATGTTAACTCTTATTCTGCTTCTATTAATATCGTTTCTTTTGTTTGTTGCTGAATGGGGCTCATTGCTGAGCAGGTGTTGGCAGCAGTTGCTTGCCAAGAGCTTTAGTCATTATTGCGTTTACTGTTCCTTTCATCGCCTGCCTGTTCCTAAATTATACAACCAGGAACAGAAACTTCAACATGACTGATAAGAGGTTAGAGTAGTTGTTGGAGCCTTGCTACTTCTTCATGCTCTGATGCTGGACTGATTTGATGCTACAGTGACTCACTATCACCTCTTGAGGTACAAAGGGGTATTACAAGACAGGACAGATTGGAGCTAGCTGGTTAGCATGCTAATTTCAATAGATATCTCCGCAGCACGATTTAGAGATCTCTGATCTAATTATCAAGTTATTATGACTTGGTAATTTTAATCAATTTTGGAATGTTTGAACTAGAAAATTCTAAATTGCACCTATTGCTTTTGTGCTGAGCTGAATTCTGTGGTGAAAGTGGCAGAGAGGAGGACACTGCACCAACTGCACATCATCATGGACAAAAGGAGCAAGTTCTGTGGCAGGCTGCTGTCACAGAGCTGCTCCACAGACAGACTCCGGAGATCCTTTGTCACGAGAGCCATCAGGCTCTTCAACACTTCCCAGCGGGGCCGGAAGAGGGAAGAGGACAGATGAGGACTGAATCTCATGTTAAATCAGAGGTTTATTTATGAGCACTATTACACTTTACTGTATATACTATACATCTAAACTATTGGATACTCCACTTTACTTATATACCAATATATGCACATGTTTATTATGTTAAATTAGTCATTAATGCGGATATCTGCGCCCCTTGCACATTCATGCCCGTTTGTTTATTACTATTGCACTGTCTTTTCTACAGTCTACAGTTATATCTGTATTTCTCGTATATATTTCTTGCCTCCTTGTGAAGTGAGATATATTTATATGTTTCCATAGTGACCTGTACTATGTATAGTATATAGTTAATAGTTATTAATACTGCTGAGCCGGTACCTACCCATTTAGGTTTTCATACTGTGCAACCCTGTTATTTGTTTTGTATTTGTTTTACTGTTTTACTGTGCTGTATTGTGTAACTGCTACTGGCTGATGTCTGGTTCCTATTACCACTAGTGTGAAAAATTCTGACTCGTTTCTCTAGAATGTGTTATTCACACTAAAGCACGCTAAATTAGTGTGTTTGCATCTTAGCTATTTCATTATGTCCAACTTTGTATGGAGAAATTGGTGGAGTTCCCCTCAGTAGTAGCGTTTACATATAAAAAAAAGGACAAATGTTTAAATTTTAGTCATAACTTTCAAATTCGTGCAAGTGAAAAGTGCCCACTCCATTCAAATGAATTCTGAAAACCACAAGGGGTGTGTCCCAACTGCCCACTAAATATTTAGACAAAATCGACAATACACACCCAGAACCAGTGATTATTTGAGTATGGTAATGAGGAACACTCAATGTCCCACAATGCAATGGTAGACGGAAAGGGAGGAGCTTCTCATGTCTAAAAAGTGTTGAAAGAATGGCAGACAATGTTGTGACAGCAGCTGTGGTGATGGTGGCACCAGAAATAGTGCACAAATGTGAGTTCAACCCAAATCTGTCAAAACAGCTCGTACAAATGAATGTATTCTAATACATAATGCATTCATTTGTTTGAAGCAGCCGTCAGAGTCCAGCTTGGTATGACGTAAGCTTCATCAGTATGCTAATATTTGCTGTACTAGTTTGCCAAACTCATATTATTAAGATTAGTGCACATATGCTGTGAAGTATTAGTGTGTGTTACAGCACTGAGACACAGCCAGTCTGCTATTTCTATTAAGAACTAGATTCCTAATGGTAATGGCTGAATATTTACATTTATTTCATTTTACTAGAATAATAACATTTATACTTGTTGAAAATGAATTTCCGATATTGAGAAACTAGGATGGCAGTGGGTGTGCTTATTTTTGCTTATCTCAGACTTCCCCTCTTTCACTGCTGGCACAAAATTCATTGGGACATTCTTGAAATTGCTGTGGTGAAGGAGAAAAAGGGCCCACTTGATGTGTCTGTCTGATATCACAGAGGCAGGATATTAAACTCTGCATTTGCAAGCCAAGCGTAAAGACGTGGTGTTATGGGTTTCGACAAAGTGCAGTATGATTGATATCTTTATAAAAGACATAAATATTGAGGGAAACAAGGCAAGCACATAAAAGCTGGTGTGATATATAGGCTGTAATGACACTTTCAACACCAAACTGTGGGTTGCTTTTAATTTTGGGCAGAGCACAGGTGTAGCTGATGGGTTGGAGAGATGGATTTGTGAAGTGCTTTTAATGTAACCCAGGCAGCTTTGCTCCATGCTTATGCAGTAACTGGTGAAGGATGATCATACAGTCATTGGTAGATAGAGTTAAACACACTGGAGGTAACAGCACCGGTACTTCAGTGAAGTAGACATAGTTTTCCAGGAAGAATATGAGTCTAAATTAAATACTTCAAAACACAATTTACAACATGCATCACAATATTAATTTTCCTGGGTTTACAAACGATTTGGAAAGGGCAAAATCCAACAGTAAGAAAGTAAGTCACATTGTTCTTAACTACAAAGGCATTTATTTGAATTCAGTTAACAAAAAATGAACTTAGAGAGCAAGTGGTAGAAGGAAGAGGAGTAAAAACTAAATATTTTGTAAATATACTGTAATATATGGGTTTTTGAAATGATGTCTTAATGAGCTGACAACGAATAAGCTATGTATCTAACAAACCAGTAACTCTCAAGCAGGGGTAAGCTGAGAACATGTTCACTATAAATGATTTAGTGACTGTATGAGCCCGAAATCCATATCAAATCAAATCAGTTCACTTTTATTGTCACATCACATTTTCACAGGTGTGAAGGTGAGTGAAAAACTTAGGTGTGTAGTCCCTTGCAGTACTTCAATACAAACATATAAATTAGACAATAAATATATACAATACTGAGCACTAAAATCTCTGTTTACACTAATTTACAGTTATGAATAAAAGTTATGAATAAAAACTATGATATATGCAGATGTACACATTACCATATAGCACTATGGTAAGGCTGAGGTAGATGAGAGATGCAGGGTATATACAGGGCATAGAATATTATATATGTATATACATACATTACAGATATATTAGATCATATTTTGACAGGAAAAAAAAATAAACAGAGTGGCGGGGCACTACAGCCCAATAGCCAGACCCTGAACACACCCCAGGGCTAGCTCCAGTTCTGGACAGACACAGTCTCTGGCTATCACCATACTCTAATTAGCCAGTAATGAAACCACTTCATTCTTCTACAATCTTTGACCATTTTATGTCCACTTAAAATACAGTATATAGGAGAACTTTGTATTTTTACAATTACAGATTACATATCATCTGTATCTCATGTAAGTCATTTGCAGTGGATCATATTCAGCATTTCAGTGACACTGACGACCAAAATAATAAGGTACTGGACTGTACTACAGTCTCTAATCTACAAAGTCAACCTATATGGTAACAGAAGCTAATAAAATGGACAATGAACGTTAAACCAAGAAGTTGGTTTCAATGCCATGACTGATCGCTGTATACCATAAGTCATATGTGAACATCTGATAAAGTGACGCAATAAAGATTACACATCACCTGCTAGTATTATTTGAGTTTTGTTTTAATCTCTAATTTAATGTACCACGGTTACAATATCCACACGTTTGTGGGGACTCACTTGACACTTGCTAAGCTATTGCGCTATAACACCACAGTATTCTCTAAAACTACATGAGCAAGTGGTAGAATTGGTTAGTAGACAGCAGCAGCCCCCTCTGTTGACCAAAACCAGCACAACATGAGATGTCTACTTTGCGGCGGGTCTTTCTTTGGATTTTCCTTTGTGTTTTTAATTCACACTGTAAAAACAGGGACATTTCTGGGGACAGCTCCAGTCAGGCCCAGGCCGCCAAGAACATGGTTGTCTATGGGCCGATAAAAGACTATGGACACTTTGCCTGATTTATGTGACATTGTTTATGATACTTTAACTACTGTACTTTAACAATAGTACTAATATCCATTATCAGCTATTATACCATTATCAGCATCTCATATAAAGACATGTACAGGTTCAGCGGTCATCTTGGACATGATTACATTTGCATTGTTGTTACATCACAACCCCAGATTCCCATCACCACCACTGTAAACACATCTGGTCAGTATCTCTAGAGCAGTGTTTCTCAGTCCTAATCCTGGAGGCCCACCGTCCTGGATAGTTTACTGTTTTCCCAACCCCCAACACAGCTCATTATTAAGTTAAAGGAGCAGTGTGTAAGATTAAGTGGGATCTATTAGACCAAATGGAATACAGTATACAAAACTATGTTTCATTGTTGTTTAATTACCCCTTAACTATCAATTACTGTGTTTTCATTAGCTTAGAATGAGCCCTCAGAATCTACATCGGAGCAGGTGATTTTCATATATAGGCTGCCATCCAGAGCTGCAATGTTGCTACGGTAGCTAAGAACAGACAAGCCACACACTAACTGCAGAAGTAAATTTTCGAAGTGGCATCTTAAATTTCCTGGAGCTAAAGCAGCAATTGGTCGAAGCCATGTCAAAGGATAGCTTAATAAAACTTTATCCAGATAAAATTATTATTCCTTGTACTTATTAAAATTACAGTACTGAAATTAGCATATTTTTTTGCCAGCTTCCTGTTTGACTTGGCAGATGCATTAGCTTCTTATTCACCAGCTTCTTCCTCAAACCTTCCCTGGTCCTGGGATATTTTCCATTCCACTTTAAATGGTGCAGTGGTTCTATTCTGGTGCTGCCATTCTGCTTCCTATTCACCAGCTTCTTGATAAAATTGTCCCATTCCACCTTTAATGATAATGCAATGGTTATATTCTGGTCTTGTCATTCAGCTTCTTATTTACCAGTTGCTTGTTTTAGAATTTTCCCATTCCACATTAAATAGCACAGTGTACATATTCTGTTGCTGTCATTAAGTTTCTTATTCACCAGCTTCATGTTTGAGTTATCTTGCTCTTTTTTAAACGGTGCAGCAGTTTATAACGCTTAAGATACCACAGTGTAGCTGCAGCACATGTAAGGTAGAATAAAAAAAACAAGAAACTGGTGAATGTCTTTAATAGAAAATGTTATCAGTATTGAAAGAATAATTAGGCTGTATGTGCGATGTGCAGGTGTTAGCAAAATACTTCGAGACCGACGTTTGCAGAATTTAAAAAAACAGGAACGGTTTATTTACCAACAGGCAATCTCAGCGAGCACCAGTAAACAGCGATACAATGGGAGAAGCTAAATCAGAGTGAGGGACCGGCGGAGGTCAGAACCAGGTAGTACAAGCAGCGAGGGCAAACAAGTTTACGGGGGAAGACCGAAGGGGAAAACCAAAGTGAAAAAACAGAGATTCAAACCGTACGAGCACGAGCAAAAGGGATTAGGCGAAAGAGTAGTAGGTGAACGAAGGGAGTCGGAAACCAGAATACGAGAAAGGACCGCTCAGGATTGCTAAACAATGTTTGGCAAAGCTTCGCAGCTCACAGCCAAAATCTAAACAACAAAAAAGCGGAAATACGCAAAGCTGGGTTCGCAGTTCCGCCGAACCCGTGTGAAACACCACTTCATCGCCTTAAATACTGACCAGGATCGTAAAAGGACTGAAAATACAAATCTGGAGTTAAAACTCGGGCTATCGAGAGCGAATCACGGAGTCCAAACGGGGGCGCATAGACATGACGTCATCGAACGTGGCCCTCTGGGAAGTGGAGTCCCGAAGAGCGGAGAAGCCGGGGAGACGCGGAGGTGTGACAGCAGGGCAGTGGGCCTCCAGGACCAGGGTACAGAAACACTGCGCTAGAGGTTACACACTTTAATGTGGATGTGTTACAGCAACAAGAGCACTAAAATGTGCAGTGGGCCTCCAGGACCAGGGTTAAGAAACACTGATGCAGAGTAAGCCATTTCTCATCAGACCATTCTGAAAGAGTTTGCTTGTGTCTCAACACCTATGAATTATGCAGAAATATTAGAAAGCTCAGATGTTGACCTCCTCGGCCTAGAGAGAGAAACGGGCACGTCATCAGATTCTCATCAGTGTCAGATTACTTAAGCGTGTTTATCAAGGCGTTTGAGTTGGTTGTCTCTCAAGAGACTCCCATGGCAGAACCTCAGCAGATTAAAATGATGAGGGAAAGCCAGTTCTTGCTGGGTTTTTGGGGGCGATCAGAAGTTTCAGCCTTTGGGAGAGTTGCTGGGATGTGATCAGAGGAAAGCGAGCGCAGGTTGTTTATGTTGTTTTGGTGTGTGCCAGTGAAGCCAGGGAAAGCAGATGTGTTTTCCTATCGCCCATCAAACGCGCCGGCTGCTCGCCCGGTCCACCAGGAGCAGTGTGGGGTGGAACACACACCTCCGTTGGGGAGGATGAAGGATATCAGGTGGCTCGCAATCTGTCATCATGGAGATTCTGCTGCAGCAACAAAGAGGCTCCATGCACCGCAGTGAAAAAAAAATACTGAGGATTCAGGCTGTAGTGCGGCTGGAAGGCTTCAACTAAAGCAGGAGCTTTTCAAAAGTCCTTTACCAGAAAATGAATCTTCAAGTTGATGGTAATGGTTCAGAATGATATGATGTGGAACTGCTGTGTCTGATCCACCCACACCAGCGCAACTAACATTAACACATCATCACCACGTCAGTGTCATTGCTGAGAATGATCCACCATCCAACGAAAACCTGCTCTGTCGTGGTCCTATGGGGGTCCTAACCACTGAAGAACCAGGGCAAAAGAGGGTTAACAAAGTACTTAGAGAATCAGATGGACTACAGTCTGTAGTACATCCTATATGTTCAGTGGAGCTGATAAAATGGACATCGAGTTGCATGATACTAGTAGTACCTAATAAAGTGGTCAATGAGTGTAAAGCTCTCCCTCACCATGCCCACTCCATGTAGGAAAAACTGGGAAGAGCACCAAAGTGCTTTCAGTGAACTGCTTGAATGCATTAACTTCCCCCCTTTAAAACTACTGAAAACAGCTTTCTCTCTCCCTTTCTCTCTCCATCTCTCTCCGTTTCTATCTCTCTCATAGGACTATTTCAGGGGACCATTTAATCATCTCAGTGGCCATTTCAGGGCTAGATTATTTAGGTGCTCAGGATTAAAAATACATCTGTGCAAAAAAAAAAAAGCCTCCCTCCCCCCTTCACCAATATACCACACTGTTAATTATACGACACCAACTCGTGTGCCATGCTTCAGGAAAATTGCTGTTATGTGTGAATAAGTTTCAAAATGTCCACTAATGTCATAGTTCACTAACACAGTGCTTTCTATGCAATAATACGGTATACTGTACTGAACCATGTGATTAATTCATTTGTGAAATAGCATAATAGTGTATACGTCTCCTTTATCCGACAGAGACCATTGAGGGTTGTAAAGACTCTAAATTGCTTCTTTAAGTTGGGTTAAGTCTCTGCTGTACTGGCCGAGACTCTTTGCCTATTATTGTCTTTTCACTGTCTGTTGTTTTTAAAATTTACAGTTTTTATAGTAATTTCTTATATTTAAATATATATATGGTATATTTTTTAAGCAATGTGCATATATGCATATTACATTTTCTTTTTTTTTCTTTTTTTCTCTCTCTCTTCTACAGTGGTGGCATGCTGTCTTATGTCAAATGACGTTGGCAAGATGGTGGATGTATTACATCTGAGGTTGTGTGTTTACTACATACTCGCGTATAGAAAGAGCCTACTGTTTCACCAGTGGAGCAGTGTGCACTGGGTTCAATCTAGTACGTACTGACTAAGTAGGCCATTTCGGATGCAGCTACGGTTTGGTGCCAGCAGTCTCCCTAACACTAGCTAGCTAACCTAGCTAACATTAGCACCATTTGGCAAAAGTCAACCTGGCCCTTTCTAGATACCATTGCTGGGCTTCTAGGCCTTAGCTAGCTACCCATCTTCATCAGCACTTGTCTGACTGACAAGCCTGACAAATGAAACACAAATATGTGAAATCATAGCAAGAACCAGCCTATAACACAACATTGGCCACCTTGGCTGTTTCTCAGCCATCTCTCCTTTCTGACAATGTGTGGAGTTTGACACTTAGCCTCTCCCCTTCCTTCTGTCCTGTTGCTATTCCCAGAGCTGTATACACTGCAAAATGTTTGGAGAGTGTGTGGCCACTACAAAACCTCATTAATTAATAAGATAAAAACATATAGTTAAATTTGGGGTACAATTTATAAAACATTATTAACTGCTGTGAAGGTTTATCAGTTACGCAGGAATGTATTAAATACAGGGGACAGTTGTTGCTCATGGCTAAAACCAGCCTGGTGGCCAATCTTCATTAATTGCAATGCACACAAGAGCATTATGGGTGACATACCAGCAGTTCTGCTCAAAACTGCAATGCACAAACTGTTGGTGCCAGAGTTCAAAAGAGGTCTTGCTGGCGCATCTGTGACCAAGACAGCAAGTCTTTGTGATGTATCAAGAGCCACGGTATCCAGGGTAATGTCAGCATACCACCAAGAAGGACGAACCTCCACCAGCATCACGTAGTGACCTGGCCACTATCCTGCAAGAAGAATGGCTTAAAATCCCTCTGACCACTGTGCAGGACGCAGTATATGTCATTCCCAAGACCAACTGACGCTGTATTGGCCGCAAAAGGAGGCCCTACACCATACTAATAAATGATTGTGGTCTAAAACCAGGTGTTTCACTTTCATTGTCCAACCCCTGTATATTAGAGTATGAAAGTACATATTTGCTCAACATCCTAAAACTGACTTTAATGCTGATGCCTTTTTTCCAACTATAATTCACCATTTGGACCTTAACCCAAACCATGAACATACACCTGTTTCCTCACTAGTTCATTCAAGGTGATATTTTTAGGAGACTATTAAACTGAAGTTCAAGTTATATAATTTAATGTACACACCCAGTTTATGTTTGCTCCTGACACCAACTGACTTCTAGCCTAGTGAGATTACTTACTACCTATTACTTACACATTTGGTGGTGAGAAAGCTTCTAAACCCTGTTTCCTTTATTGGTCTCGAAGGCATATACAAAGTGCAGAACGTATAGGCGCTGATAAAAACGCTATGTGTGCTGTGCAGTGCAACCAATAGATGAAACAACACTAGTCATTTGATTAGTCAGCTGATAGGACTGACAGCCCCGATAACCCACTGTTAGCACAGTGATCTGCTCTTGCTTCATTCATGTCTGGCAGTAAGTATGATGTCGGCATGTCATGACGTAGGCCAGTCAAAAGCTAGAATGCCTAAATTGGCCACTAGAAGGCATATCAGGATTATCTCACAACTATGACTTCACTATGAATGCAAACAGTTCTGTTCAAATACCTGCCACAGCTTCCGTGCTTCAGCTACAATCGGCAGGCTGCTGTCTTTGGCATCATTACTTAACTAATGACGAAACACTGGTCTGCCTCAGGGTGGCGCTGTAGCAAATTGGCTCTGCCAGTTCGTCCTTCATAACCTAGCAGCTGTAACTATGCCTGGGATTCCACTAAAGGCTTTACTGTATGCCACAGTGTATTTGTAAATCTGTCTGTAAATATGTAAATAAATGCAAATCAAATTACTTTCAAAGTTGACTAGTCACTCATTCATGTGACCAACAATGGGCATGGGTGTATTCAACTAACGGTAATGTCTGAGTAAAGTGTCAGTCACTGCAGTGAATAGATTTGGTCTCTCCCAGTGTTCAGTTCATGGCTATGGTCTTGGTGTGGAAGCATTTTCAGCATTTTCATCTCAGTAACATCCATAAAACATTGTTCGAATGTTGAGAATGGTGTAGCATAAACTGTGGCCTCAAAACATCTTCTAAACGTCAAAAGAACGTTGTTAAAACGTTATCTCAGTTTACGTTTAACATGACCAGAAATGATAAACATCTTTGAAACGTTCTTTAAACGTTGGTTTAAAGTTTTTGACTTTAAAACTTTACTAGAACTTGTAGGTAACGTTAGCCAAAGTTTTGGGAACGTTTTCTTCTAGTTATGCTGCGCGAGCAGCCAGCCAATGTTGGGAGATCCAGTCAACGTGGGACCCCCGGAATACGAGGGTGTATTCCATGCACTGCGTGGGCTCGTGTCAATGCCTTCCACGTGCAAACCTGAATTTTTCAGTACTCGATAGAGCTGAAGTATCTCAAAGTACTGAATCGCTTTAACCAGCATCTACCGAAACCGTCCCTCTACTGCCAAGTTCGCTCTAATAGGGAACGAATCCTGACAAAGCAGACATTTTCACAGAGGAGCATCACCAATACGGGCATGATTTAGCGCACGCGAAGGCTTTGTGTGCATCAGGGGGGAGAAAAACGGCCGACTTGACAAAAGAGAGCAGCAATTTGAGCTGAACAATCGCTGGCTGAGCCCTGCAGTGTGTGCTGCCGCTGCTGTTGGTGTCATTGTCATTTAGGAGCTGCGGGTGCGGAGAAACTGCTGTCATGTCAGATATTTCAGCAGCGGGCCTCTCCTTCCTCTCGCCGGCTGTGTGAGGCGGAGGCGCACGAGCGCGCGCGCGCGCGCACGCCTGCACACTCGCGTGCACACATGCGGGCGCGCGGGGCTCGGAGCGGCCCTGCTGTTCCTGTGCCATTTTTCAACCTTGCTGCAGGGGAGGAGGAATAACAGAGTTGATGAAATGGCGAGCGTGCGCCGGCCCAGGGACGCCCGCGCCTCAGACGCACGCGGCGTGCACCAGCCGCGCGCGCCGATCCATTACACATGATTGCGGCCCACCGCACAAAGCCACGCAGCTGGTGCATCCTTTGTCGCGCCCTCATCAGCGAGCTTTTAGAGGGATAATTTCAGAAAGCAAGGGAAAAAAACACCCACAGGTCACATTCGGCCGCCCCCGAATCTAAATCCCCTCTGATTGGCGAGAGAGAGAGAGAGAGAGAGAGAGAGAGAGAGAGAGAGAGAGAGAGAGAGAGAGAGAGAGAGAGAGAGAGAGAGAGAGAGAGAGGAATGGAGAAAGAGAGAGGGAGAGGAGGAAAAGGAGGCAAAGGAGGATGGAATAAAACAGAAAAAAGTCATAGCCAATCTAGAACTGCAATCAATATGACTTGTCTGTGAAGTGGATCGATAATACATCCCCATTGAAATCGTCAATCATGTCAGAGCTGGAATAAAAAGCGTAATTAGGAACACCGTTCCTAAACATCCTGTATTGACGTCTCCAAGGG
>JAMWET010001664.1:0-47500 GCA_024036415.1 Prochilodus magdalenae | reverse complement strand
TGTCTAGAGAAGTGGGAATCTCAGAAGATGCATGCAGCTTTATTTGACAGTATTTCTGGACGACAGTGGGCTGTTTATCCATGGGCCTTTAGGCAGGTTGACAGGCACAAGCTGTGCTCGAATAAATTCGCATTTCATTCTCCGAAGAAGAGGAAGAAATAGAAGGCAAGAAAAAAGAAAACATTCATCGCCATGACCTTTGCTGAATATCAGAGCCGTTGTTTCAAAATGTCACCAGGGATCTGTGTGCCGAGCGCAGTGTTTTGAAGCTGGCCGTTTTGACAGCCGACAGCAGAATAGCTGCTGGGTAAAAAAAACTTTACTTTTTTTCCAGAAAGCAAAGCTCCATAAACAGCACCTTAGATTATGAGTACGATTATGAATATTGACCAATGGTTGCATTTAGTTTTTAGTTTCTCTGGCTCAAATGTCATTACAGTATGTCATTACATTGTTAGCACTACGTTATTACCTTGTTATAACTGTTAAACCTTTGGGGGATTATGTGAGCTATTAAGCTCACCGGTATACCTAGTGCTTATTGGGCTTGATTAGTGCTGTCCACAGCATAAGCAGAAATGCTGCTGGGTGAAGAGTTTTTGGGACGAGTTCAGCAGCCGGACCATAGATTATGCATTGTTTTTAATTTATTATGGAAGCGTGGGTTGTGTCAAGCTGAAATATGTCCATGCTGCAGGATATAACACTAGAATGGGGTTGTTACATAGTTATGACGATGTTATTACCTTGTTATCACTCACTAAGGCTGTTGAGTTTACTATGTAGGCTAATCAGAAACAATATAGCTAGTGTTTATCCATCTACTAACGTTATTTGTCTGACACCCGTGGCTTCAGTTGTGCAGATCTTTTTATATATGCGTATTTAATACATTAACGTTATGTTTTCACAACTCTCACGCTGTTTCGAGCAAAACGGGTCGGCAAGGTAACAAAGGGCTGACGTCATGCGCCGCATCCGGCCGCGTGACTTCCCTCTCCGAAACCCCGCCCCCAGTTTCTGCGAGAACGGCGCCTTATTGGTGGAGAACTCAGGCACGAGCCGCCTCTGTAGAGCGCAGTCCAATCGTAGAGCGCGTAGACGAAAACTTCCGCGCTGACGCAGCTAGGGGCGGAGTCTGCCATTTGAAGTAGCAGGGCCGGAGTCGCTGCTGCCCGGACCGGAGACGGAGCTGCCTGAGGTGACTTTCTCCCGCTGGACGTGTGGATTTTTTTCTCCCCCATCCTCCGTGATATTTCAGCTCCTGCTTTGGATTTTAACCATGCCGCTGTGCGCTGGGGACCTGTGCTAAATGTACACGTAGAGCTTTTCCGTCGAATGTCCTCCGTCTGCCGTCTGGACCGCGGGGTAAGGCGAGCCTGGGGTTTTGTTGTGGAGCTTTCAAGCAGCCAGCCGTATTGTCTGCTACCCTTGCAGCCCATATGCGGTGCTTTTCGCCGGGCGTTTTTCATTCGTAGAGCCGTTTTCCGCTCGGTAGCGTTGACAAATAGCGTGCATTACGGCTTGGCCTAAGCGATTTTATTTGTTTTCTTCTAAGAATGTATGTGTAATGAAATATAGGTTATCAGTGCTTATGAAAGTTATATAGACTAGTGACAGTTAGTAATGCATGTCGCCTGAGTCATGTGTAGCCGAACCCAAATAACACTAAATGCCAGAGGCGGCTTTCTGGGCTCCGGCAGAGCTTTATCGTACAAAGTATTAGTGGAAAAGAAAGCCATTTAACGAAGCGTGAATTTCAGGCAGGCTGTCGTTTACTTCAGGGCTTTTCTGCCCCCTCCTCTTCCTTTCTCCCATTTAGACTTTTGCATTGACATTATGTCCTCTTTTCGTGCCCCTGAGCCCTGGCAGTTTTTTAAAAGTGGTTTTCTCTGCACAGCCGCAGAGTCCTCTTTTGATTTACACCGCATCTTCTGCTCACTGCCATCATTTTTTTTTTGCATAGGCTGGCCAAAAAAAAACAGCTTTGACATTTTACTTCAGTGTTATTTCTTAACGTGTGGTTGCTCAGCCTCCTGTCGTGCCCTACATTTTCCACAGAGTGGCTAATGAAGTTTCAGGCCGTAGGTCTCCTATTCTCAGCACAATTAGCGAGCCGTGTTGACGTCTGGGTGTAACGTTTGGCTTCCCAGTGAAATGCCATTATGTGATTTGGCAGTTCAGATGGAGGATGGTGGACCACATCAGGCCCATGCTTGTAGATGAATCCTTAGCTTTATTTGTTCTTTTTTTTCTGGAGAGATTTAGTCCTTGTCTGAAGGTGTTTGCAGCCTATTTGCAGTATTTGGTCAAACCTTCTTATGAATGTAACCTCTGTTTATATAGGCAGTACATTTGAGGAGCCAAAAACATACCAGCTTTTTTAACACTGATGTATCAAGAAGGGGAATTCTACCAATTTTCCAAAATTTCTGGTGATGGTTAAATGGTTACGATGTCATTCAGAGTGGTTTGGCAAATGCTCCTCTCTAAAGAAACCTGCCGAGTCAGAATTGTTCACAGTGGTGGTAATGGGAACCAGACCTCCGCCTCTTAGAGCTCTCCCCTAGAAGGCTATTACATGAAATGATGATGATGCCTGATGTGTGAGACATGATAATGTGTTTGGTCTGATTGGTGTTTTTTTTAATGGACTTGTGTGGAGGGCTACATGACTGCTGTTCTAAGGCTAAGCAGTTCCCAAAGCTGATTTCCAGATTTTTCATTCACATTAGATAGATAAAGAAGGATATGTGTAGGTTGACCAGTGGTTTTTGTTTGGATGTATTGGTGTTGTTGACCTGGCAATCCCTGGTTCCATTCACCATTACTGTGAAGCAATCCCTGAATCATTTTCACATCTTCCCACTCTGCCTGAATGTATACAGAATCTTAATACTGTACTTAATCTTAATCACTGCAGGAGGTTTGAAACATCAGTGAAATTCCTGTGTAAGATGGTGGTCTGAAAGTAGTCCTGTAGTAAGTAAACATGTTAGGGGCCATATTTGGGATGTGCTTTTGGAAAGAAGCTGTTTTGGGTTGAATGAAGTCTGAATGGAGTCTGTTGTTATACAAGCAGAACATTTGGCGTTTGTAATTAAGTGCCACCTGTGCTGTGTTGGTGTTCTGGAAAGAATCTGTTTTTGACTTAGTTTTGATCTGAAAGTGTTTTTCTTGTGGGTAGGTGAGACTCCTAAGTGGGTCAAAACTGAAGGCCACAAACTCACCTGCACCATGTCGCACGTTGGGCCAGCAGCTGTTTTCCATCAGTGGTTATTGAAGCCTTGATCCAAACGTTGTCTTCTTGTATACATACATTGGGGAACAGAAACTCACTTTTAATTTTTTCAAAGAAAAATCTGATTTTGTATTCTTAGGATTTATAGGATTATTGGTGTTAGCATAGCATCTTTTATATACATTACGATATATACAGTTTTACTAATATACATTAGGATATTTGGACCTGATGACCAAAACACTCTTGCTTGTAGTATGTATTAGCATTGTGGTCTTTATGTCCTGTAGGACATCTTACCTGGGGACTCAGTTTGCCTTCTGTGTGCAGCTTTTGATTTGTTGTATTAGTTATTGAAGTCTTGGTCTTAATGTGGTGTTCTCTTATAAAAGTAGACCTGTGTGGGACTTTGGGGCTCTGTGTTAACACAGTGGCTCAAAGTGCCCCAAATTCGATTGATATCTTTAGATGTGATGTATGTTATATGTGACACGTGTGGCAGCGTGAACAGCAAAAACACATGAAATCTGACATTTTCAGCTCAGATTTGGAACACTTTCATGGGTACTGAAATCAGACACATTTGCAGTAATGCGATTCTGACCAGCCAGATCAGACCAACTTGAAATTGGTAAAAACGTCATAAACATTTGGACTGACGTTCCTGTATGAGCAAAATAAAAAAGGCACTTGGCACAACCACTCCGTGTTTAAAGAGATTTTGAAGGAAAGGAGGCTGGAGAATGAGGATGTAGTGTCAAAGAGCAGTAAACAACCCAGGAGCAAAGTTTAAAGAAAACAATAAGCCTATAGCCAAATATTGTGCTGTTTTTACAGCTACCTCTAATGCATTCTGGGTGATAAGCCCAGATATCAGCCACTGGAGCTCCATGATAACTTGTGTGATGCTGGTGAAGATGAAGCTGAAGCTTCCTCGAGTGGCTCTGCATTCATTGGCAGACATGATTGTATATGTCTGGAT
Organism: Prochilodus magdalenae; assembly: GCA_024036415.1. Taxonomy (NCBI): domain Eukaryota; kingdom Metazoa; phylum Chordata; class Actinopteri; order Characiformes; family Prochilodontidae; genus Prochilodus; species Prochilodus magdalenae. The sequence goes on along the minus strand of JAMWET010001664.1, from coordinate 43,277 downwards.
AAGCATGCTACCTTAGGCATTCTTTTTGGGGATGCGGGTCAGTTAGGAGCATGATCTGGTCAGTGCAATGCTTGATACTTTACAGTTAAATTTGATACTTGATACTTGACATACTAAATTTCCTTCGGGATCAATAAAGTATCTATCCATCTAACCATCTGTCCATCTTTAAAAGATACTGTGAGCAGCCTAACAAGAAAATGGGATTTGGACCACCTTTATCCTCTGTATGAATGTAGCCGTAGATGCGGACCAACACCTCACCTTTTTAATGCTACTCTTTTGGAAAATGGTTCATGTTTTTGATTTTTTAGTCCAAAGTAAAGATCCTTTGGGCGAGAAGAGTGTAGAGGTTTATATTTGAGGACCAAAAAAGTAGCCTCCCTCTGGACTTCGTAATTGGGGACCAAAACTCCATGTAGCTCATTTGTAGTAAAGTTGTAGTACTTATTTAATTCTTGCTTTTAAGGTTCTCACCTCATACACACGGTAATCAGTTGGGGGCCAAAAACTCACCTGCTCCATCTTACACTGTTTTTGATTTGTAGTATTTAACGAAGCCTCGGTCTCAACGTAGCTTCCACCTACAGAGGCAGACCTGTTTGGGACCAAAATATCCTCACCTGCTCCAAGTTGCTCTTTTAAAAAGCAGCTTTGCTGGATTTGTAGTCTGTTGAAGTATTTGTGCGCCTTCAGTGCCACAGTACTGACAGCGTATCTGAGTCCTGGAAGTGCCTTCTCCAGAGCAGCCGTTGAGTAACAATGAGATCATTATGGGCCCGGGTGCGGCCCCGCAGAAAGAGCCTCTATGTTCCAATGGTGCCCAAGCGCTGCGCTCTACAATGCGAGGCGACCTACTAATGCATGCGCTAATTAGCAAGTGCCTCCGCGTCCGTGTGCTGAGGGCTCGTGGCTGAGTTTGTCTTTTAAGTGCTTTATTGTGTTTAATTGACCTGCCTGCTCAAAAGCATAACCAGCCAAAGGGGCAAATAAAGAGAGTGCGGGCTTATTTCTGCATGTTTGTCGTTAATGTTGTGTTTTTTTCCCTCCTTTTTTCCGGCAAGGCACTCCAAGCTGGCAAAGCACTTCAGTAAATATTAATTAGAGTCTTTGTGCGTTTGTGTGCGTGCCCGTGTGTTTGTGTGCGTCTGCGTGGGCAAGGCAGGTTCAGAGCAAAAGGCAGCCGTTAATGTGCATGCATGGCAGAAATCCCAAACCTGTTAATCTGTTCTTTATGAATGCCATAAATGTATCTGGTTCCCGCCGCGGAGCATTTTTGTATGCTTTGCTGCATTTTACAGCCCTGGCTCTTAGGTTTTAAAGTGCGCCAAGGGTACAGCGGGGCGAGACGAAACGGATAGACTGGGAGCGAATGTGTCAATACTTTTCTGTCTGGGCGATTGTCATTGAACAGATGTTTCCAATCAAGTCTTAAAATAAGTTCTGGCTTACTCGGGCTGAGCGAGGGAGTGCGAGAGAGAGAGAGAAAGAGGGAGGGAGAAAATGAAAGCACGGCGAAAGTGTCAGAGGGCCACGATACTGTGCCGTCGTGTAATTTTATATTCTGGCAGTTGGATCATGACCTCTGACAGCGCAGCTCAGAGACAGGTTGTAAATACAGATAGTAATTGCTTAGAGGGAGAGGGCGAGGGAGATAGAGCTGGAGAAGGAGAGAGGGAGGGAGAGGGACAGCGCAAGGGCAAATTACTTTCAGGCCCATCGCACAAGATAAGTGAATTTGAGACTTTTTAGAGCTAGGAGAGAGATGAGTGGAGCGAGGTCAGAATGGACAGATTACTGGCATGGCTCTGAGGACGAGGGGCAGTTCACAGGTTGATGGCCCCCCGATTCAGACTCCGGCCTCATTCATCACCAAATTACACCCTGCCAATACAAACAGGCGAACACATTCGCATGGAAAAACATGAACACGACACAAACAGGATGCACAAACAGCAGCTCGTGCTCTGGCTAAAAAGTATTGACATGCTAAAATGTAAGATGTAGCAATACACACATATATTGCAAATGTTTCGCACACCCCATACTGAATATGAATAGATGTAACCCCAGACCATGATCTTTCCAGATAGATAGATAGAGGGAATGACTGATTTCAGGACTGTTGGCTGCAGAATGTGTTGTCAAATCCTGGATATTTCTGTGAAATTGGCTGCATCGATTGTCCAAGGCTGTTTTAGTTTGTTGTAAATAGGCGTGCCACTTGTCATTTTAAGTTGAGTAATCGACTGATTATTTTGACTATAAATAAAGGTTTTCAAAATCAAAAGAAACTTCTGACTAAATGTACAACAAGCCCCCGTTCATTTGACTGATATTGGGAGACAATGTAAATCTGACTTAACCCAAGGCAGTTTTATTTGCAACTATAAAACTGAAAAACTGTTGTGACTTTTAAGGGAAACTTGTTTAGCTTTTATCATGATTTTGGTGGGGTGGTCCCAGGGCTGAGAAAGCCATTTTTCATCACGCACCGTCCATCCTGGTCTGAGTCTGCCAACTGCTCTTCTCACAGAACGGTATAACGTTTACTGTGCAGCTTTGCTCTGTCTACCAGGCATGCTAGCCTCTATTACTGGTGGGCTAGAGAATAACAGCACATTGCATTAGTCAGTGCTACATGGAATAAGAGAGCGGGCTGACAAAGTGTACTGTAGTATTTTACACTGCACTGTAAGTAGTTGTATTTTTAAAGAGAAGAATTGTTTACGCCAGCTTGTTTTTGCTTCATTCTGCCAAAGATATCTTTATTTTAAAGGTCCTAATAATATGTGGAGTGGTGGGCTTTCCAGAGTAGAGCAAAGGGTTGTGTTTTTAGCTGTTAACGCTGGACAGGCTGTGTTTTTCTTGCCTTGTTTTGTGCAGTTTTCAGCCATTTATAAAGCAGGATTTATAGATAAGGTCCTTTCTAGAACTCTGAACGTTACAATATTTTGCAGTTCACCTTTATTAATAGCCTATATTTAGCTTTTTTTTACTTGCCTAGTGTTGCACCATCTTGTCCCCGGAGCCTTGATCAGAATCTGTATCAACTAATCATGCTAAAGCACAGTCTGCATTTGGAATCAACTAACTCTTATCATTATCTGAGTAATCAGAATTGGCTAACCACTAAAAACAAACCATGCATAGCTTTTCAAGGGCCCTGTTTACCTCTGGTCACTTTGTGACTAGTATCTGGATTGTATCCTGATTTTAGCCACATGCATGTACTCTTGGTTGTCAAAAGTATCTTAGGTATGTTGGGCTGAAATCCGATTGCTGTGTGGGATGGAATGGGCAATCTGATTATTACATGTCAATCGATTACCAGTTGTTTGTTGGTTCAGCCTCTATCATCTGCAGTTTGTTTTGCAAATGGCAAAGAATTGTCCATATTGTTATTAAGCATATAGTTTTGTCCGGGCTCTAGCCATGTGATTATCATCGTCATTGACATGGATCACATGCCCAGTGATATACTGCATGGAGAAAATTTGTGTTGTACTGGAAGGGGTTTTGGTTGTGGAATGCATTTTTGATAAACAGATTGCATTTTTATGTGCCTTGGTCTTATCCAGTTGTGATCCTTACACCTAAGATACCAAATGTGACCAGGTGTAAATGGGATCATAAAGTGTATAGAAAAAAGTGCTGGTCAAACAAGAAAGCCTGTTAAGAGCATGGGAAATAGGAATGCATGGTGATAAGGCACACTTATCTAGATACAGAACAGATAATTACGAAAACATGTTTGACATCGTACATGTGATTAGACTCCACCAGTAGTTCAGAATTTATGTTTAATGACAAATGTGTTATACTCTTGAACAGCAGAGTGTGTTCTGTCCAAGCTGGACCATAGTGCTAACTTGTAATCCAGGCTGTTCAGTCTCCATGTCTATGCTTTATAAATAATAAAATATATGTATATAGGAACAATTGATTTTAGCATTGGAATATTGACATTGGCCTTGAATTCCCATATTTGTGCATTCATTATAAAAACTAAACTGTATAAATGGGCAGCCCTGTGTGTTGGTTTAATAGCAGACGCACAATGTTTACTAGTGGATACATTTTCCAACGAAGAGGTTTCAGTCATGATGCTGATCCCAGAGGTAGGCAGTGGCTGTTTTTGTTGGTAATTTGGAAGTCTGTCGGGCCATTTGATGAAATTCAGTGTGAAGAGGTGTCTATAGTTTATGACCCAGATGAACAAACAACAAACACACAACAACAGTTTTCCCCTCAGACCTTGTTTCAAGTGTTTCTTTCCTCCGAGAGTTATGTAACTTGTTTTATTTTGCTTGACAGGAAACCTTATCGAGGTTGCTCCTCATAGCTTAAATTTCTAGTGTGTGTGTGTCTGCATTTGCACAGCTGTTTTCAGAGTGATTCAAGGGGAGAAGAATGCATGGAAGTCTGTCTCTCTCCTTTCTCTGCCTACCTATGAAAGTTCTCCTGTCAAATGTTTAGCTGTTAGCCAAGGCCACACACACATATGGCAGTTAAACATCTTCTTCAGTTGCATGCAGGCAATAAACCCATAACTGCCGTCCTATTCATGTTTCATCCCTGTAAATGCGACGTGTACCTCTCTGTTATTGCACATGCACACAGACATGCAATCTCCTACTTATACGTTCTCAAAACAGAGAAGAAGAAAGTTATTGAGAGCTTAAAGTCAGTGAATCCTCCAGATGCAGTGTTCGCACTCGCTGGCTTTACGGTGATCCAGTAGCTATGAGGAACCCAGATCAGAGCAGTCCAGGGAGGCCAGACGGGCCGTATGGTTTTGCCGCAGTGCTTTGGGCCAGCTTACTGGCCTGGATTGGGCTAACGCAGCTGCTGGCGTTCCCTGTTTGGTTTCGGGTTCAGTGAGATGTTTGTTCTTCCACTGCCCGTATCTGGCTGGATTCAGTCTCTGATGTGGGGGATGATTGTGGGAGTGGGGAGGGGGCAGGGGGTGGAGTGAAGTGGTGGGCATGTGTGTGAGTAAAGTTGTGTATGTGTTTTACATGCATGTGCATTATACATGCATTACACGGTTATGCCCGGTGATTTTGGGGTCTGTATATCTAGCTCCCTGAAGAAAGACCACTTAACACTCTCGATCTGTGGAGTTTGGGTTTGTATAGTTTGTTTTGTTCTAACGTTGGTGCAAAAATGAAGCTTGTGTTGCTTTAAACTGCTTTCACTTCATTTTCATATACACTCTGAATTCATGTGTTGTTATGTTAAATTGTGGAAAGTCAGGCGTTATGACGAAGCTGATTTTGTCCACCTTTGTAGCAATGTGCTGTTTTTAACATTGGGTCAAATCTGGGAGAATAAGGCATTTTTGATTAATGATGATTATCATTTTTGAATCTTAAATTTCACAAACGTGTCAGTACTTGATTACTATAATAAACTGTGACTGCCCTACACTCATTCATTGAGCAGATGTTTTTCCTTCTTGTTTTTATAGTGAGGCAAACAGAATGCAATCATATTTCAATGACAATTTGCACTTGCATTTTGGCTATAGTTTGTGTGGTCAATTCAGCTGCTGAAACATCTTAAAGCTGCTCATCAGACTTCACTGCTCTGTGACCAGTTCTTCTACCAAAATTCAAGCCTAAACCACAATAACAGACTCAGTTAAACAGCTCTCAGATCAGTGTGAAAGGCCATAAACAAGCTTGGGAAACAAGCAAGACAATGATTTATGAAGCTACTTTCTTTGATTCATGGGGGCATCACGTGTAATACCATGTTTCACAAGCTCAGATTGGTAGCTGTACTTCACAACTTTTACACAACCATCATTGTGCCTAACAACATCAGTGTAAATGAAATAATCACACTAATGTCAGTGCAGGTTTTTGTTTTTTTAATACAAAAATTTAACCCATGAAATCTCTGTTGTTCATATCTTTACCCATTAACCTGTTAATTGGCTTATATTATGCAATACTAATCCACTGAGTTTGCAGTGTGTTAGCAGTAGACCTCTTAATACACTGTGTAATTTGGGTCAGTAGACTGTTGTGCAATGCTGATCACTTTTGTGGCATCCAAAATTTCACAATGAAGTAAAATAGAGTTGTTTAAAACAGGCAACAAACCAGTAAAGACAATATTGGGCAACACTTCCGAAGCAAAACCCTGCAAATACACTCTTTAAGCCCACTACAATTCCAAGTTTGTTATATCCCAAGTCCTCAGTAATTACATTTGACAAAACAATACAAGTACTAAAAAGTAAGTAGTACAATTAAACTAGTAGTATTACTAGTGTAAAAGTAGTCTGGATTCACTGATGTGTCCTGTATCAGCTTTCATAAAACAAGTTTAATTTTAATTAAATTATTTACAATTCTATAACTTTGTGTAAACACTCCCCTATAGAGATTTTATGCAGCTCTTTAGGTTTAATGGGAAACTGAAGACTGACATCCACTTAACCCATAAGAACCCACAGTGATGTATGTGTCACAAGCCTTTTAAAAGTCTGTAAAGTTCTTCATACAGCTTTAGTCCCTGAGTGACCTATGTGCTTGGTTAGTGCAGTTAGAGACAAAACCAGCTCATTTTAAAGTTTTGCATTTGTACCTATAAGGTTTCAACCCATTTAAGAGCTCTAATGTTCTGATAACTTGTTCTATATAACATATACCCATATTCTATGTCACATATACCCATATTCTATATTACACATACCCATATTCTATATTACACATACCCATATTCTATATTACATATAAACATATTATATATTACACATACCCATATTCTATATAACATATACCCATATCTATATAACACATACCCATATTTTATATTACATATACCCATAATCTATATTACATACCCCCATAATCTATATTACATATACGCATATTCTATATTATACATAAACATATTCTATATTACATACACCCATATTCTATATTACATATACCCATATCTATATTACATATACCCATATTCTATATTACATACACCCATATCTATATTACATATACCCATATTCTATATTATACATAAACATATTCTACATTACATACAGCCATATTCTACATTACATATACCCATATTCTATATTACACGCACCCATATTCTATATTACATATAACCATATTCTATATTACATATATACCCATATTCTATTTTACACATACCCATATTCTATATTACATATACCCATATTCTGTATTACATATACCCATATTCTATATTACATGCCCATATTCTATATTACATATACCCATATTCTATACTACATATACCCATATTACATATACCCATATTCTATATTACATATACCCATTCTGACACCATTTCTAGAACACCAGGATGGAATACCAGTTATGAAATTGTTGTTGTTGTGACATGTGCTACCAGTATTATGACCCTATAATACTTACAGAAGACGCCATGTGACCTCTTTGTCACAATAAGACTGATCCTTTATGATCTTATAACTGACCCTTCAATATTTTCCCTTATGCGGAAACGGGTCTGGGCTCTTATGGGTTAACCTGTTTTATGCAAACAATCACTGACCCGTAAGTGCTGAAAGTAAAAATGTTCTTTTATCAGATTTTTTTTTTTTTGGTCAATAACCCAGTCCCAGTGCTTACCTGAGCACAAAACTGAAGGCATGTATTAAGTCAGTCAAGCTATGTGGCTAAAAATAATTGAATTAAGTATGTCCAGACACACTGATACACTTCAGAACTAATTCTGCTGTGTGTTTCTTTGTTATACTAACTTCAGCTTTTGGACATAAATGGATTAAATCTTTGTTTTTGTTGCTAAAAAGAGAGTCCTAAGTTTAAAGCTTTTAGACATTGAGCTAAGCCACTATCGGCAATCACTTCCTGTATCTTCCAGCAAAAGGCTGTTTTTGTAGCAGAGTTGCTGAGCCTGTTTAATGGACTCCATTATCATAATTAATTTAAATATAAACTGCCTAAGACATTGGTATAAGCATAAAAATGAATTACTGGCATCAGCTCAGAATTTTCTATTCATCACATCCTTTTAGTGTTAGCTTCCCCCTCTCTGTGATATGAAGTCTTTTTGTAGCCTTCTTTTAAGTAGGGATTATACCGATTTGTGTTTTGGGTAGGCATGCATGTGTTTAAGTACTTGTGTGTGCTAAACCGAATGTGTTTGTATGTTCTCACACTGCCCTCCATCCCTGTGCCTGTCTGTTGGTCTGCCTGTCTTTCTATCTGTCTGTCCTCTTATAGACTGGTCGAGGGGATTTGAAAGCAAACTGTGGCAGTCAGATGACATGGTTGTTGGGAATGGCAACAATCTTATGCCTAGTACTGATAACAGGCAAATGTCAGCACAGAATGCTGGATGTAGAAGGGAAAAAATAATGTAGCGATAGCACAGCTTAAGTCACATGATAACATTTACAATGAGAAGTTAACAGTGAGATTCTGGCTACACTTTCTATTTGATGCACAATGCCCACAATCTATTTTGATTTATATAAATTTTTTGTCTAATTTTGCTCTCTGATTTGCAGTGCTATTTGGAAGTCTGATCAGTGACAATCTGATTGGTTATATATTTCTTCTTGTAGGTTAGAAGGTGGTCTTTTTAAATGGTCGTCTTAAGTGATTGGTTCAGTTAAAAATGGCCAGTTTAATGTATTGGATTGGTATTTGTATCAGCCAGTATCTGTTTGGTCTCGGCTTTCAGTTAAAGCATACAAGAACGTATCTGTTACTCCAGCAGACACGCATATCAAGAGTCCTTCATATGGTTGACCCAATGTAGCGTTTTACCTGAATTTCTCCCAGGACAGGCAACTGAACCCTGTTCTACCATATTTGGGTCACTATCCTATCCTATCCTATCCTATCCTATCCTATCCTATGACTCAACCTGGAGTATTGCAGAAGAAAGCAAAATCAATCACAACCAATGCAATGCTTTAAGGTTATACCTCAGTACAGTAGAGTACAGTACATCTCAGACCCCATGATTATTTTGATAATGACTAGTCTTGGTCACAGAAAATGGGATGTCAAACTGCCTTTACAAACTGTTAAATGGTTCACCTGTAGCAGGTATCTCCATTCCACATTAGACCAGATATCCCAAACAAGATGGCCAAACTCATTTCAGCCTACAGTCCACTCCATTCCATTTTGTTTCATTGGTGTCTAATGAGGGGTTATTGGCAAGGCTGTTCCATAATCTGCAAAGATGCCATTAGCATGGCGGCACTTTGGTCGTTTGCCTTTCCAGCTCCCATGCCAGAACTGCTTGGCAGTAATTCTGTGCATGAGAGACACAGAGAGAAGGAGAGAAACACACATGAGCTTGGGGTGAGCTTGAGTGCAAGTCTGGGATCTCGAGCTAGAGACCCATCTGGAGGCCAGCGGGTCTCGAAGTGGGAGCACACTGCAGTTGTTCTAACCTACAGGTCATGCCAGGGGGAGGGAGCAGAGGGGTCACTGCAGGTTGATCTGTAACTGATGCTAATTCAGTCCCATTTATTCAGATCAACTTGAAGCAAATTGCATTATTTACATTGAATGTGGTCTGGATTTACAATATATCAAGAAATGTACAAGCACTTTAGTAGGTACACCTAACGCTGTATCTACACGCATTGCCCATTTTATTGGTTTTACTATGTAGGTGCACCTTGTAGATGTACAGTTACAGACAGTGCTGTTTCTCTGCAGACTTTGTTAGTCTGTTCTTCAATGTTTATAACCACAGCAGGCGTTATTTGGGTGGTGGATCATTCTCAGCACTGCAGTGACACTGATGTGGTGGTGGTGGTGTGTTATTGTGCGGGTACAATTGGATTAAACACAGCAGTGATACAGGAGTTTTAAACATGGTGTCCACTCACTGTCCACTCTTATTAGACACTTCCACCCTTTTGGTTCACCTCATCAAAGGCACTCTTTTGCTGTTGCACAGTTTGTGTTCAATCCTCTAGCCCTTCATCAGTGGTCACAGTATGGTGCCCATAGAAAGCTGCTGTTAAGCTAGTATTCTGAGTCTAGCAGTCACACTGAGGTGTCACTAAATGAAAAACGGTAGTCCCGTATGACTACTAGATTGAATATGGTGACATATACAAGTCATATACAAAATAGTTTTTTCCAATAATGGCTGATAAGTTTGGAAAATGTCTTTAGGTTTGTGCTCAGACACACTCCAAGAACAAATAAACGACAGGAAATTAAACATTTTCAGATATGGATATATACGAGTGCTCTAGGAGTGTCTTAGGTAATGTTGAATTGAGCTACACCTGGTTAGTTTTCCAAGAGAGGGTGAATTGTGTCAGTTCTGACTAAGCATGACAAAAACCTGGGAGCATTCACACCCTTCTGCACTGTGATTTCAGTCTGGCCTTGCTGCCACAGGGAGTCTTTCAGTGTGCGCTTTGTCTGGGCTAATCAGCATCCTTTTCCGAACAGTGGTGGTGTACTGGCCAGACCAATCAGCATCTGCTGATGAACGGTGGCTCATGTTTCCATCGATATAGGCCACAAGACATGCGGATGAAAGACAGAGAAATGAACAGTAGCAAGTGGCTGATTCAGTAGCTTTTTTTTACACAGCGGTGATGGGCAGCATCCTTATGTACAAAGGCTTTGAAGCTGCTGCTTGGCCAGACTGAAACCGCAGAACTAAACAAAGTGGAAACACGCTCTCTCTCTGAAGTCCATCTGGATGTGCAAATAAAACTACAAAGCTTAACGCACATGTCAGCAGTGTTATGTTGAAATATTTGGCCGACCCTGATGAAATCCGGCTGTTGTCGGGTATGGTTGAGTTCGGCCATCATTTCCTAATTACTTGTCTGGCTTCAGCTGGGTTCAAATTTTGTGTTTCACTACAGATTTTGACCTACATTAGCAGTGCTGCATTTAAGCAGGAAGACTCGGTTGTGTGAGGACTGAATGATTTGGGGCAATATGTCCAGTTTTAAGTTTACTGACTGAAATTATGACTACAGTGATTTAGGTTAAAGCCTTTAGTTTGGACAAGAAGTCCAGCATATCCATAGAGTTACTTTACGGCTGCTAGAATTTGTCCTGCTTCTGCCAAAAATCAACAACATTTGTCCTACTCCCACACGTAGCATTTCAGCTGCTCCCACCTGCAGTCCTGTACGAAGATAAATGACATTACATATTTACATTGAACTTCTACTTACAAATAAATGATTTTCTTTTGAAATAGTCATGACTAAAACTAACCACATATGTAATTGTGGCATTTTGGCCTTTCTTTGTTTTCTGTATTGGCTATTTGTTAATTGGCGGGACTTTTCTACATGTACATGTTGTCCCACTCGCACGTCTACTGACTTGGTTAACTGCCACACATGATGTTGAAATTTAGTCCCATGCTGCAAGATGTTGTTGGGGTTGGCTGCGAATCTCGAGTCACACAGACCTTCACTATACAGTGTTACAGTGTTGTCAGTGATGTAGACCAGAGTTGTATTGCACCTCCTGTGATTGAAAAATGGCACCTTTTAAACTGTCTTTTGAAATATAAACTGTATCAGCCCAACCTTAAACGTATAGCATGTCTCCATCCCCCGTCCCTCCCCACTTTTTAATCTGATAGGATGCAGCAGATGCCTAGTTTCGATAGTGTATGAAAATGGTCACACCTTTATGATCCAGACTTTGAAACCCTGAGTTGCTAAGTGGTGAGCTGGTTTGTTATAGTGGAATTTGAGCTGAAGTTTGGCTGATGATTTAGCTATTTGTTCAGTGATATTGCTAGATAACAACATTGCCACAAAGCTAATGTTGAAGGCAATAATTTGATCATAAACAGTTTCCTGGGCTTGGTTTGGGGCTTGGTGCTGGGGGGTGGATCAGTTGGGATGAGGTAAGGTCTAAACGGGGAATGACTGATATGATGTCCTATTATTAGTGTGATAAATTATGTTGCAGTATGTTTCTAGAGCACATTCTGGATGCTGTCTGTACGTAAAGAAGCGAGCGGCTACTTATTTCATTATAAAGAGAGCATTAACAGGCCGGATCTAGCTTTAAAAACTAAATATTGTGATGTGTATTGTGCATCATACAAATGGTGTCAATAAAACAGACGTTTCAAAATATTGTGATCATGAAATGTTAATTTCACTGTCTCCTCTTGTTCTATGTTTGCAGCTTTTAAAATACAAGTCTAAAGAGACCTAATTGGCTGATAAGCCGATGATGAGCCACCTCACTTACCAGCTGTGTTTCCTTAGTAGCTAACACTCAGTGTAAGGTAGAGCTAACACAGAGTTCCGTGCATATGAGTCGATCAATCCTGCATGTTCTTCACAAGTCAAAATATTAGTAAAGAAGCCCTCATTCTACAAGCATACTCACAGCCAACATCAGAATTAGCTACTTAACCAGCAACATCAACATAAACAGTACTTTTTCACAGCACACGTTAGAGCACCGAGTTAGAAGTTAGACCTTTTTCGATTTTTTTTTTTAATGTTGCCATTCAGGGAAAAACGTTATTCTTTTTTTTACATCCTTTATTTTTCTTATGTCTTTTGAGCACAGCAGCTGGTCTTTACATTGTGGAAAACTGATGTTCATGATGACTGGACAAATAGTAATAGTCCAGAGTTACTAGTGTAAAATCTCTTTACATTAACTTGCATTAAAAAAGAATGTTTCAGTCTTCTCCTGTAATGTTACCAGTTATGATGAGCAATACTGCTTTCTCCTTGGACAGCAAAGATAAGCTTCAGAATACCCCAGTGAATGTGTTTACTGCTTCTTTTTTTATTTACATTTATTTGCCTGCCAATGCATTAAATACATATTTTGTTTGCTGCAGCATAATGTGACTGTTAATTGTAACTCTGAGAAATGGTTTGGCATACAACAGTAATCATCTTAAATAAGTATTTTGGTAATTATAAAATTATACAAAAAATGTTTGGTAATTATAAAATTATATATTTTTTTTAAATGTCATGTGTTTTTTAATTTATTAATTTATTTATTTTTTGCTGTATTGCCCACGAGTAATCCGGTTCAGACAAACATCTGGGGGTCTGATTGGAGCTCTGTGACTGATTTGCAGTTCAGGCTGCTCAAAGGAGGACTGACCTGACTGTCTCTGATACTGGGCTGAAGCCTGCTGTGCTTCTGTTAGCAACACTATCTGGATCAGATGGCGGTGCTGCCCAGTTTGCATTTTACCAAGTGTCTGCAAAGTGCATGACATTTTTACAGATTGAAGGCATTAATCACTGTTGAAGTGCTGCAAGTTTGAATTTGTGTGGTCTTAGACTGTAGGATACACGCAGACATCGCCCTCTAAGTTTACTCTGTCTGTATTCATCCATAAGGGCCGAGTATGGAGTCTATAGAATGTTAAGAACATACGTGGTAGGAGGGGATCTCTGTGTATGTGTGCCTCTACCTTTACTGTGCATATCTTGTACATCTCGTGTCCCGCGTTCCATTGTGTGGCTGCCGGCGTAAGCGAGACCGTTTAATGCATTGAGATTAACTGGAGCACTTAAGACTCCGTTCTGAGAGGACAATGGGAAATGAAGCCGAAAGGCCAGAACGACTCCTGCCAGATCAGGGAACAGGATCCTAAACACAAAAGGGTGAAGTCAGGTTACAGACCGGACGAGAGAGAGAGAGAGAGGGAGAAAGAGAGAGAGAGAGAGAGGTATAAAGAGAGTGAGAGAGAGATGTTTAAAGAAGGAGAGCAAGAGGGAGATGTATAAAGAGAGACAGATGCATAAAGAAAGAGAGAGACGAATAAAGAGAAACATGTATAAAGAAAAAGAGAGATGTATAAAGGAAAAAAGAGAGCAAGAGAGAGATACATAAAGAAAGAGAAAAATGCATAAAGAAAGAGAGGGAGAGATGCATAATTGAAGACAGAAACGAATAAAGAGAAAGGGATATATAAAGGAAAAGAAAGAGATGTATAAAAAAAGAGAGAGATGTATAAAGAAAAAAGAGAGCTAGAGAGAGGTTCATAAAGAAAGAGATAAATGCATAAAGAAAGTGGGAGAGATGCATAAATGAAGAGAGAAACGAATAAAGAGAAAGGGATATATAAAGAAAAAGAAAGATGTATAAAACAAGAGAGAGAGATGTATAAAGAAAAAAGAGAGCAAGAGAGAGATACATAAAGAAAGAGATAAATGCATAAAGAAAGAGAGGGAGAGATGCATAAATGAAGAGAGAAACGGATAAAGAGAAAGGGATATAAAGAAAAAGAGAGAGATGTATAAGGACACAGAGAGAGGGATGTATAAAGAGAGAGATGTATAAAGAGTGACAAAATATATAAAGAAAGAGAGGGAGAAAGAATGAAAAAAGAGATAATGAAAACGGAGAGAAAAAAATTTAGAAACAAAAAGAGGAAAATCAAGAGAGAAAGAAATGGTGTAAATGGAAAAATAGACAAAAAGTCAACAATGAATAGAAATAAAGGAAAAAGAGAAAAGGAGAAAAACAGAAGCAACAATGAGAAGGAGAAAGAGAGAATGTGAAATGAAGAGAAATGGAAGAAAAGAGAAAGTGAGAAGTGGGTGAAATGATAAAGGAAGGTACAAAGCAACCAAGGATGCAAAGAGAGAGAAACTAATCTAATCTGGAATGTGTAAATGTGTATACCATCACCAGGACAGTGTAAAATCTCTAATCCCTCTCACTTCCTGTGGGTGTTGGGTCACAGAGGCCTCTGGCCACCGTTCTACCTCCTATATAAAACTGTTTAAGCTAAGTTTGCTGAGCAGGTTTTGGTGGGGTGGTGTTAATGTTTTAGAAATCTGAATTGTTCAGTCCTGGTGATCTGATAGTGTTCCTGGTGGATTCCGAGCAATGTGTTTGTGTGTTTTGTGAGCACTGTGTGTGTTTGTGTGTATGTGTGCTGTATCTTATCGCTGGTTTGTAACTGCAGTGTGAGGTGAGGGTGCAAGTCAAAAGTGCACTGACCTGCACATCCTGAAAAAATTCTTTTCGGTGTGCTGTAACAAAAGAGCATGCCATTATGTTTGTGTGTGTGAGCATGGATCTCGAAGCGTGAGTGTTATTTCAGCGCGCAAGTCTCGGGGCTTTAGAATAGGGGTCTTTTATGCGGGACACTGAATCTGCGCTCTTGTTAGGCTGCATTGTCTGAGCGTCTGAATTCTGAATGCTATCTCCGCGCAGAGAGAAAACGGCCAGATGACATTCTTCCTGCTGTACACAGGCAGAAGGAAAACAAGGAGAGTGGAAAAAAAGTAAAAGATGGAGATGTGGCCTGGAGTTTTGTTGATACTGTGAGACAAAGAGAGCGTAAGAGGAGCAGCAGTTTTGTTGTCGCGAATGTGATGGAGAGATCCGATTCGGTTTCGCAGTGACAGATAGCCTAGGTGAAGGATATGCGGGTGACCTTCACTGGACCCGAGGAAAAGCAGACGGGAAGCTTGAATGGCTGTTTGTCTTCAGCGCCCGAAGTCTGCATGACGCTGCTGAGTGCGGAGGTTGAAGCGTTCCATAGAGAACACTGGCCTTCGCAAAGGAGATTAACCTCAATCAGAGCAGGGCTGTACTGTTTCATCTCACTATTGGTTTAGGTCATAGACATTTTTGTGATGGCGTATTATGAGGTTTCGTTTGAAGGTTAATAGGTTTGAATGGAAAAAGCTGCACTAGTGCTGCATTAAAAAAAAAAAAAAAAAGAAAGCCCCCCCAAAAACAGTGCTTAAAAAAACTCTGTTGTTTAGCATTTCACAACTGCACAGGACAAATTATGCTCTCTGTGGAATAACAATGTAGTTATTTAGTGTTCTATAACTACTGACGATATCCACAGTCTGCTTACACTCTTAAACTCTTTACTGAAGACAACAGTTTTATTTTCAGCCATGAGCACTTAAAAAACACATGCTTGATTGGAGGGTTCTTTGAATAATGAAATGGTTCTTCGGATCTGAAGCTCTAAAGGTACTATTTAAATGCAAATCTCCAAGGGAACTTAAATCTGTGTTAAGTTAATCGTTTTCTGCAGGGCCACAAAATACAAGCACTAAGTATGTCTTAAAAAAAACGTACCAGTGACCAATTCATTTCACCATATTTCTCTCCTCTCTATGTAGACTGGGCGGTCCTAAATTTGGCTAATGCTTCCATTAGCATTTCCTAATAAATCACAATGCTGACGTCTCTTGCTCCACCCATACAAAACAGTTTTAACAGTCAGAGAATCTTGGTGAGGTAAAACTAGCCAGCATAAGCTAGCAAGATAGACCATCTGCCCGTAGCTTCCTGATGCACCCCCATTTAAATATCCATACACCGGCATTGTTTGTTTGTTTGTTTGTTTGTCTGTTCCTTCATTCACACATTGCTTTGTGCGTCAGTATTTAATTAAGCATCAGTGCTCGACGATGCAGCAGTGATAAGTTATCATTTTGTCTGTGGAGGATGCATATTTCAAATTCTGTTGGTTTCTCTTATGGTAAGAAACATGGACATGCCCATTTATAAGCTGTTTTCCTGCATAGTGATGTCATTGTTTACTAAACCTAACTTTTTGTTGTTGTTGTTCAGTGAAGTCCATTTTATTGTTTGGTCTTTCTTTAAAAGCACAGATCAGTTGATTAATCATCAAAATAATCAGTCGATTAATAGCGAGAGAGCTCAGCAACTGCGATGCCAGTAAGTGAGGAGGAAATTATCTCACCGGGCTATCCTGTTATTATGCAACCAGCTTAAGATGTTGTTCCTGAGAAAGCCTAAAAGCGATCTTATCTACAGTTAAATCACTCAGCCGTCTCAAAGACCTGCATCCCTAATGCCGGTCTGAAGTCCTAAACAGTTTGCTGAAAAGTCATGTTTACGTTACTGCCTCTCGCCCTAAATCCACACCATCCAGACACCCGGCCAGTGGAATAGGATGCTCTAAACCAGCCCCACACAAGCCTTAGACCGTGCTCTATGGCAGGCCTCAGCCAGAGAGCTACAATCCCACCTCTCACCCCACCACAGAGTTTTAGGCTGTGAAACAGATGCGCTGCTTTCTCTAAAGTGATGAAGCTCTGTTCATTACCTTTGGGATGCGTTGCAGTCATGCAGGACTAACAGTAATGCTCAGTCAAGTCCTTGCAGCAATGTCCCAACATCCAGTGTAAAGCCTCAGAGGCAGTTACTGTAGCAAAGAGGTATCGAACTCCCTATTAATACCATGGATTTCAGGAGAAACATTGGATGAGCAGTCTGCCAAGAACGGGTGTCCAAAGTCGGATGCTCCTTGCTTCCATTCTTGCTGCAGAAATACAATAGGGATACTAAACCGAGGCCCTGTCAGGGCCACACTGCCTAAATAAAGCGTCTGTTAAATGCTAGCATGCAGGCTAGCTAAATGACATCTCTGTTTACTGGCCTGTCCAAAGCGTGTTCCTGGCCGCCTCTCTCAGGAATGTGCCACGTTGCTTGAGGGAACAGCCGGACACTGTGGACGGTCCAAGAGGTCAGCTCAGTTGACGCAGGCAGCCGTAAAGGTGCCATTTCCAAACATATAGTGAGGCGATACCACGGTTGAGTCATATGTTTGTATGAGATATGATCTGCTGAGATCAAAGAGCAGTCTTCAGGGAAGTGCTTTAGGATGCATGGAAAAACCTGCTGTCAGTGTTGGCTGGGCGTTGGATGTCAACATTTGTCAGCTCCTTGAAATCTATAGTAATTTCTCTTTCAGAGGAGTCAGCAATGCCCAGAGGCCTTCACAGAAGGTCTGGACCTTGATGTGAAGGGCCTTCATCCTACATGTTTTTTATATAGTCACTGGGCACTTTATTAGGTACACTTTTTTTGTACCTACCCTCCTTGTCTATTTTTCAGCCCCGCCCACCACAGAGGAGCAGTTTGCAGTTCTGCAGTTACAGATTTTAGCCCATCCCTGTATACTTTTGTTACCTTGACTCAATCTCAGCACTGCAGCAACATTGACAGAGTGGGGGTGTGTTAGTGTGTGTTGTGCTGGTGTGAGTGGATCAGACACAGCAGTGCTGCTAAGGTGTTTAAACGCCATGTCCACTCACTGTCCACCCTATTAGACACTTATGCCCTTTTGGTGAACCTTGTAGATGTAGAGTCAGAAACGATGCGTTTGTGTCTTCTGATTGGCTGTCCTCAGCCATAAACCTGAAACCCTCAGTATAACTACTGATAAACTGCTGGAGGCTAAACAGGTGGATGTACGTAAAGGCGCTGGTAACAGATGGTATCTCCAGCTTACTTCCCGTATAGGTACGTCATGGACTGAAGAGTTTTGAAACTTTTTGCAAGTTGTACATACTATGTCAAACTTATTAAAAACAAAGGAGGCAGAGAGTCTGTTTATGATGTAGGCCTTTTAATGAATCCTTAAATCTCCTTTTTGTTTTTTATGTTTTTATTTTCCCCTCATGCTCCTTAGCAATGCAATCTTCTAGGACGTGTCTTTAAAGCCAGGAGAAGAAGTGTTGAGTCATGGCGCAGTAAATCAAAAGGCTTGCGCAGTCAGGAACTGGCATGAGGACGAGAGGTGCTCCGTCTGATTGCTGCCTCCCGGCTGAAACTGATTTATCAGAGCAGCCCTGCTGCAGTTATCAATCTCGCCCAGCGTCGGATGATGGCCGCGAACAGTGACTCCTCTGCCGTGCTAATGTATGACTTGCTGAGAGAGAGAGAGCGTGTGAGTGATGGGAAGGGAGAGAGAGAGATGAAGAGAGGGAGGAAGAAAGAAAGGAGGCAGTGTGGATAGGTGCGATGACAGACGAGAGGAAGGCTTAATGTCCGTGTCAAAAGCTGCGGGAGCCTCCTGGGCCGCTGCTGTTCTGCTTGAAGCACTTCAGGAAAAAAAGATGTTGATCCGGCAAGCTTAAAATACGCGAGACATTCATTTGAGGCCTTCATGCGCTCTCTCTCGCTCTGTCTCTCTCTCTCTCTCTCTCTGTCTCTCTCTCTCTCTCTGTCTCTCTCTCTGTCTCTCTCTCTCTGTCTCTCTCTCTGTCTCTCTCTCTGTCTCTCTCTCTGTCTCTCTCTCTGTCTCTCTCTCTGTCTCTCGCTCTCTCTCGCTCTGTCTCGCTCTGTCTCGCTCTGTCTCTCTCTCTCTCTCTCTCTGTCTCTCTCTCTCTCTGTATCTCTCTTTCTCTCTCTCTCTGTCTCTCTCTGTCTCTCTCTCTCTCTGTATCTCTCTCTCTCTCTCTCTCTATTTTTCTCTCTTTCTCTACCTCTTTCTTTCTTTTTTTCTTTTCTCAGTTATATTCTTTCTCTAACTATCTCCCTCTCTCTGCCTCGGTTTCTCTCTTTTTTTTCTGTCGTTTTCTTTTCTCTTTTTTCCTCTCTGTCTCTCTGTCTTTCTCTTTCTCTCTCTGTCACTTCTTTCTTTCTTTGATTTCTCTCTCATTTGTCTTCCCATAATCCTTCGGTCTCACTGTCTCTCATTCTCTTTCTATCTTTTTTCTTCTACCTCTCAGTTCCTTTTCAGTTCTTTTTCTCCTACTCTCTGTTTTTTTACTCTCTCACACTTATCATTGTGACAGTCTTTTTATCTTTTCTCACTCTGCTAAGTTTCTCTTTTTTATCTCTCTTTTCCTTTCTTATTCTGTATTGTTATTTCTCTTTCTCCTTGTCTCTCTCTTATCTGTCTCTCCCTCTCTCTCTCTGAGGAGCGAGTGAATGAGTGAGTAGATGGGTTGCCGTAGGGGGAAGCAGCTTTTTTGTCAGGAATCTCTCAGTGCTTGTTGAGTGGCACATCTTAAAGCATTTCTCTCTTTGTGTGCCAGGTACTCGAGTACATGATGAAATTACACATCAGAAGTCCTTTCTTCTGTGTGTGTCTTCACATTACTTGCGTACAGGCTCGCAAATATTGCATATTTATCCACCTTTGATGCGTTTCATGTATCAGTGCATTTTGTGTGTTTTGTGTATCTTTCATGTAGGGACGTAGTGAAAATGGCAAAAACACTATATTATGATACCTATGACACACATTATTTTTCATTATGCAGGTTACCTGATGTTAAAACAGACGTCCCAGTAAAACAATATGACTATATTTAAACCAAAAATACAATTATTTTCTTTCTAAATAATAACCTACTGCACTGTACAAAATTTAGTTTAGGTCTAATGCAACTGTTGTCGATATATCAATTAATTGTCGTCCAATAACATCTTTGCAGAGCCCCCCTTTTGAGTTTTCAGGGTTCTACCCGTGGGAAAGTGTTAAACTTGTTTTCTTGAGTGTAGATTTCTAATGCAACACAAGCAGGCAAGCTAGGCTATATTTGGTGAGCTGTAAGCAGCTCACCCCACATGTTGCCCCCTACTGTGTAGGAGTGTACAGACCCAAATCATGTGGATAATTTTGGAAAAGGTATGAAAATACACATGCATTCACTGATGTTTATGGGTCACATCAATGAACAGATTGGGTTGTGATTTGGTCGATGCATTGGTACACTGATTGACTGGTCGATTGTTTAATCTGTATTAATTAATCAGCTAGGAGACTGTTGTCTTTCTGTATGTGAAATGTACTGATTTTGTATTGACATGTTAGTAAGCGATGCAGGATGAAAGGGGAGTGGTGAGACCTCGTTGAGCATGGTCTTGCCCACCCATACCATTTTGCAGCCTTTTAGAACTTCTTTTATGCGTGCATCTTTTCATTGCATCCCGCCACTTTTTCAGGTCGCTTTGTAACATTGTGTTTTTCATATGCATTCTCATGCAAGCTCTCGGGCATATCCATTCGTGTGCATTTTCAGCTACATATTGTGTTCTGGCATGCCTGAATTTTTTTTTTTTGTGCGTAGCCTACACTTCATCGATGCAGCTTTGAGGACAAAAAGTCAGCTTTCATCAGAAGAAAAAACAGCGCATAACCTTGTATGACCTACTTTCTACAATACAAAGCAGCCTGGCTGTTTTTATATCAATGCTGGATGAAAGCATATCGCAAGCTGGACTGTAGCATATGATTGAGTAGGACGCAGAGGAGGGGGGTGCGAAATTTGACCAAGGGCTATATTGCCAGGAGAGTGCTTGACTTTGTGTGTGTGTGTGTGTGTGTGTGTGCCGGCATTCACTCATGGTCAGGCCATTTGTCTTCCCATATTTGACGTCCCAGGGTCCAGCCGCATGCTGACCGTCCCTGCGTGGCGGCTTCCTGTAATTAATAGGGACTCTCACCTGCCGTCAGCCAGAGAACCAGGTGCTGCGATGACGCGTCGCAGAGCAGGATGGATTGGAGAGGCGTTATCTGCCCAGCCTGACAAATATTCTCTCCCCATATCTCAGCTTTCCCTGACAACACACACACGCACATTCTTAGCCTCGGCGCTTGCTGGAGCTCTGCAGGCTGCACGCTTTAAAAATGAACCCGAGGTAAACGGGAAGCATTGCTCAAAGAGGGCTTTTTGTTTCAGAGGAGATGTTTGGCATTCTGCCGTTATTTCTCGTTTTGTTTTGAGTGCGTAGGTGCCTCTTTTAAAAACCTTGTCACAGGCTCTATTGACAGCAGAGTGATTTTTTTGAAGCTCCTCTTTAATGTGAAAGGAGCCAGACAAGAGTGCGGCACAGACTTCCATGTCTCCCGCTCGCAACTTTGAGGGAGTTTTCTCAGATGCATCGTGAAGTGTTCTGGATAATTTGTAGGAACATGATGTTCCCAGTGGATTCATTGATTCATTTGACTAAATGTATGCTGTCCATCACCGATGCTTTGATTTGGATGTTTTGGAGCAACCCTTTTGTTAAATTGTCATTTTTCCTCTGTTAAATTGTGCCATTGTTTGAAATCTGTAGTTGCTAAATGATGCTTATTACTGTGGGCTGAAAGGATCTGACGATTCAGAATCATTTGACATTGTTTTTGGAATAGATGTAAACAAAGTCATTCAGAGTGGTTTCCACACACACACCAACGAATATAACTATATCTCGGGAAGCTTGTAGACGCCTACATCATCCAAAGTCAAGCGTAGTTGAACTCTACTTTACTCTAATGTGGGTACATTGTTGTGAAAATCTGATTGCATTCAGCCACAAGAGCACTTCTGAGGTCAGGTACTAATGTTAGTTGTTCCCACAGGTACTGGATGGAGCTTGATCACTCCCAAGAACACTGTTCCACCCAGCCCAGTGCTGGGG
The DNA here is from genome assembly GCA_024036415.1 of Prochilodus magdalenae. NCBI lineage: Eukaryota > Metazoa > Chordata > Actinopteri > Characiformes > Prochilodontidae > Prochilodus > Prochilodus magdalenae. The sequence goes on along the minus strand of JAMWET010001664.1, from coordinate 21,111 downwards.
GCTTTATGCCCCTCTAGTTGACCCTTGCAGATCTTAGGCTCATGTGTGGCTGCTCCAGAGAGTCACATTCTATTGAGCAATGCTTTCTATGTAGATTATATGTGCTGTGTGTATGTAATTGAATACTTGTGTCAGCAAAGAATGCACCTAAAGTTACTAGCCTGTATCTTATGGATGTAAAAAATGTGTTGTGTAATTATGATATTGCAGTGCAAAACTGTGAAATGTATTGTGGGTAACGGACACTCTCTTATTTATTATAACTAATGCAACTGCACTGGTTAAACACCAGCGTGTGCAAACATTCAGCACCAATCAGCACCTCGCTCCAGCACTCCTCCTGCCTCCCAGCTCTAGTGTTGCTAGTAAGCAGTGCAACAAATTCATTGTAGTTATACATTTCTTTAATTGAAAATATTGTAATAATCATAAATCTTTTTTTTTTTTTTTTTTTGGTAGTGTGGATTGAACTGAGTGTGTTGACAAAATTCACAAAATTCTGTATGTATATCTTAATGATTTAATTATGTAGAATAAATAGGTGGAATTTTCATTAAACATAATTTAACCCAAGGGGCTGTATGTCGGACCATACTTATGTTTCTTACTCTCATGACTACATAACATGATATTTAGTTTGATGGAGTAACCAAATATTGAGCTCTAATACTGACACTGAATAATAAGCCTTGGTTTAGAAGTTTTTCTTGAATCACATGTGCCAAAAAGACAGGATAAGGACCCTCAGAGTACAACAGCTTCAGATTTGCATACGTACACTCGTCTCGTCGTGCTTAGCCTCCTTTAGCGTTCCACAGAACAGTGACCCCATATTCGTAAACAAGCACTAATGCTGTTGGCTGCTGCTTTTTCTAATAGCAAACTTAACGAAGTAGTCCAAATTGGGGGGTTGCAGGAATTTTCTCCAGTTGTGCTATGTTTTGATTATTTGAGACACTGGGGATATGTATCTGCGCTCCTCAAGGAGCCCTATAAAAAAGCTCTGACCGGCATTGTTATAACCGAAAACAAAATTATTCTGGTTCGCGGCGTCCTTTTTGACATGGTCGTCCTCGACTTCATTAGAATGGCCCCCTGTGGAAGCGTGGCATTCCATGCAGCAGGAGGCTTATCCGGCCTGCGCGCTCTGCCACCGCAGCCAGGATTGATCAGCCGTGGTCTGGCGGAGGCAGCCGCTGTAATATTCATGATCTAATTATTCAGGGGGAGGTTAGAGCGCCCAGCAGTAACGAGTGATTTAACCTCTTGTCGGGGGCTATAAAAGGAAGCCGGGTTAATCTTTCTGGCAACCTTTTTTCCACCCACAGGAGTGTGCCTCAAATTACCCTTCACTTCCTCCAGGCCGGGGAACGAGATGGCATACCAGCGTGACGAGGCAGCACACATACACAAGGTGTTGCTGACATTCCGCATCTATTGCATTTCACAGAAAATAACAAAGTGACCTTTGATTGTTGGCAAAGGCTGCTTTTGCCACGGAAAGAAAAAGGGAAAGGAAAGGAACCTCTTACGTTCTTCCAAATTGCAGCTGAAACAAGTGGGGGGTGGGGGTTTGGGATGGTGGTGGTGAAACTGTATCTAGGTTTTTCTCATGATTGCAGCCACCCTGGGTGGAAAACTACCCAACCCCCCTCTCAGATCCCTCCCACCGCAGACTTATAACCAGCAGCTATAATCGCTAGGAGAGTTTACTAAATTAATACATCAAACGTGGTGTTTGAGGGTTGCGGTTAATCAGGCAAGCGCAGTCAGTGAAATTGCAAGGATTTGGAGAGATTAGGCCAGCCTGTGTGAACTGCTGGACTGAACCCAGTCAACTCGGCCTGGGGCCCAGCGTCGGCAAAAGCCTCTCCGCTGCTGCAACCTCCATTACACACGGCCATTTCCTCCCATACAAACAGCTCCATTATGTGCGTTTTTCTCACATAATGCTACTCTGTAGCCGCACGTTTTTTCGCCCATGGAATGGCATAGCATGCTAGCTCCATAAAGAGAACGGGGAGCTGTGGAGACGCCTGAATCTCATCTATGCCAGCAGGCTGCAGTCATTCTTTTCTGCCATTTCGGAGTCTTAACCCCTGCAAACTGCGATACCACCGTTGTTTTTATGGAATGTCATACATACATAACTAGCGCAGCCTTTTCCACTGGCTGTCGGCTTTTACAACAGAGGCAGATACAATGGGTATTGCTTCCATAAGAAAAAGAAACACGCCGCGGCAACAGATCTTATACAGGAGCGTATGCATTTAAGGATCAATTCCTTTGGCGCATGATTCAGAGCCCCACGTGCTGCTTATAGCCTCCACTTCTCACACTAGCACTCCTACATGAGCCAGTGGCCTCTGCCTCCGCAAAGCCCACTTGGTCTGATCCCGGACCTACGTGCTTGAAGTAGCTCAGAGTGGGATGGCTGATCAGAGATCAGCTTCCCTGATGTTTAACATTACACTGAGTCACTTGGTGCTAACAATGCACAAGTGATTTAGAGTGAACAGGAAGAGATGCTTGCTGATCATAAACTCAAAAGGGAGAGGAAATATCAGACATTCCAACTAAAAATTCCTCACTTCATTGGCTTAAGATATCCAGCGTACTAGATAGGCCTGCTTTGTGAAATTCCCCCTTGGTATAGGATCAGGTGTCTCTTCTTTGTAGAGGCCTACTGGTTTGGCAAGTGAATGTCCAAGATGGACTGTAGGTCACTTATGAGTTTAACATGCCAGGTGTCTGTTGTTCATAGGTGTTATATGATATAATTCTGTGATCGTGCGTTTTACCATTTTTCCATTGCCAGGTGAATCGTACTGTACTGTATCCCCGTACCTGGGCTGAAGTAGGGTACCGGTTATTCAATCATTACGGGATGGCCACATCGTTACTTGATATTACTAAATCGAATACTAAACTGCTAGCAAACCAGAAATGCTGTCTGTGCCTCTCCAATTACAAACAAACGCTCACTTAAACACTAAATCAAAACTTTCATCGCTGGAGAAATGATGTGACCAGGACAGCAACTGTAAAAGATAATCATTATAATAATACAAATAATAAAACATTCTAAACTGGATGAACATTTGAGCAAAGTAAGCACCCTTTTGTTTTAGAGCGAGTTGTATTTTATACTGTTTAAATCTCCAGCAGTCGTACAGTATTTAATTGAATGCTGTATGTTCATCACAGTGACCCAAAAAACTGCTGGCCGCTTGGGCTGGGCCACATGAACTCTCATAGGTTGAGTAGCAAAGATGCAGCGTTATAGACCACGTAGAGTCCCAGGGTTTTATTAATCCGTCGGTATCAGTGTGCATATCATTGATATATCTGACCATGTGGCTGTAAGGGAGACATACTTGGTTACTGCAATGCAAGTCAGTAATCTGATTGCATTCTCAGCTTTTTTGCATGAAGTCCTGAGCGAGAGAGCAGGGTGATATGTGTCAGCTACGGGTATATATTACCAGATGTCACGTCATTACAGCACTATAAGCTGCAGGTGGACTGACCACCAAACATCATTTCATGTGTTTGGGAGCCAACTTCTAAGGCTGAACTGTAAAGGTGTGCATAAATATCTGTGTAGATGTGCTTGAAAAAATAAAAAGAATGGAAGCTGTAATTAAGGTGAATAGTGGACAGACCAGCATACCTAAAGTTATATTTAGTTTCTGAGGCTTCTGTGTAATTTTCTGCTAAATATGTTTTGTACTATAAATGGAATAACTGGTCTTTAATGGGCATTTTGGCTGAAACATAAACAAATGAAGGGTGGTGTCTAACGTTTGCACAGTCTCATATATTGATGCCTTAAATAGAACATGAATATAATAAAATAAATGTTATATGATATCTTACATATTTGCACTCCCACTCAGCTAGCAGCTTTGCTCAAAGTCATGGGAGTCGTATGTCCAGCTGAAAGTATTGATCTGGATGTAGGTAGTAAGCTATGATAACAGGTGATGTTTTATGTGGCTCAGGAGAACGTAGATACTGTAGGTAGTAGACATTGGAGTTTATGGCACAGAGCTAATGGCCCGCCGTATGTTCTGCTTTATGACCCTCATTAATGGGGTACATCTGAGCAGGTTTTTTTTCTTCCACATGTAAAATCAAACATGCATACACCGCTCACTTGTATGGGGCTGTGAAAGCCGAGACCACAGAAACATGCTTGGCAGAAAGCGTGATTTAGGTAGCAGATGATGAATGGAGGATTGTGCTGGGTAGGTTCTGCCCGGTGATCTACCTCCTCCCCATTAGGCTGGTAGCCTTGGCTAAACCGCGGTCATGTCGTTTATCAGCAAGAAAATGAGAAATGTCTCCTACCCCGCCTTTCCTCAAACTATAACAAGCCTAGTCAATGTGCATCAGCACTTACAATCTCACTTGGGTCAGCGTGAGTCCAAAAATAACATGACGCCTCAAAGAGCGAAGAACGAAGTAATAAAGCTGCAGCCGTGGCTCGACTCCCTCGTGCCTTCGAAAAATGCCTTTTGCCTGGCTGCGAGTTTCACAGCAGTTTACCAGGCCGTAAAGCTTATTGACCTTGTCAGGCCACTGTAGTCTCATCCCAAAGCCTCGCTTCATAAGCTTCGTTACTTATGGAATTTTCCAGGCCCCCCCCACCGCCTCCCCAGAGCCCTTGTGTCAACAGCCTGGTATCTGGAGTGATTGATGCTGTAGTGCTCATTGAAAAGAGAGAGAGTGAGAGAGAGTGTGTGGGTCGATCACAAAAATCTGCTGCAGGCTGCAGCAGCACCCTGCTCAGTCATAAGCACCTTTTGAACACTCTTGCTGGGGCAGGAACAAAATGGCGAGGATTCGCGAGGGTGGAGGAGATCGAAGGATTGTTTGTGGATTATGCAGAACGATGAGCGCATAACCTATGTGTGTGTGATCAGCTTAACACCTCGAGAGCGGTCTTGATTGAGGGTTCATCTTTTGCCTGAGTGCTAGCCTGGACTGAAGTTCTGCAAAGACTAGCGAAGTTTCAGAGAACTGTTATTGTTGGTTCTTTGAATGGAGTGCAGTTGATTAGTGACATGCATTATGCACAATGGAAGCTTGTCTAGTAGTCTGTCAGGCCATGCCTTTGTTTTTTGGCAGTGCCGCCAAAGATTCGCCACTTGAGATTCACCATCCCACGTCATACGAATCTCATACAGGTAACAGTTAGGCATATTAGGTGGGGTCAATTAAGGTTAGAACTAAAATTTAGATGAAGATGGAGCTCTGGTTTGGCGGAGCTACATCTATTTAGAATGCCATATTGTCCACCTCTATAATCACTCTGACAATATAAATATTTTTCTGATCATTGTACATCTCTAGTAAATAGCAGAACTTCATTATCAGGCTGACATTGCTATTACAGATATAACCAACAATGTGGCATTCTGTTTGGAGCTTGCACACTCACTGAGGCACATGGAGTCGCCAAGACTGAACATTTTTATTTAGTTTAATTCAAGTAGGCCTGGGTGATGCAATCGGAGATCGTTCATAAGTAACCCAGTGGCATTGTGTAAAAAAGCCTTAATCGCTGTTTTGGAAAAAGGGCTGAGAATTGCTCACTTACCTTCTACCCTGCCTAAGCCCTTAAAGTGCACCCTGGACAGGCCGCCAGTCCATCACAAGGCAGGCACAGACCGAGACACACACTCACACCTAGGGGCAATTTAGCATCTCCGTCTACTAGCTGCATGCCTTTTGACTGTGGGAGGAAACCGGAGCACCGGTTGCCACACTGAAAGGACCCTGGACGCCCCACCTGGCAGTCGAACACATGCCTTTGTAGCTGCCCACTGTGCCACTCTAAGAAAGAATTAGACAGGAATTCCTGACGTTTTTGTCTCTTCATCTTGCTTCAAAGTGACTCCTTGTAGTAAAATTTAGAATAAGTAAGTTACCTGGAGGGAAAGTTGATCTGATCCATGGTGAGCGTTATCAGAAATATTATATATAAGACAGTAAATTACATTAAAGAAAATGTATTTATGATGTTTTATTCGCTTTGGCTGTTAAACTGTTAAGTAATTATAGGACCATTAAAGCTCTGGTAAAGTAAACTCCCTGCCGATATCCCCAACCAAACACTGCTAGAAGGGGTGTGCTATTATACTATTACTACTATTATAGTGATCAGTTTAGTACTCTAAATTGTAATATAAATAGTGTGTGTTTGTGTGTGTCTGTGTACACATACACATTCATACTCATTTATTATTTTATTTATTTAGCATTCACATTGAAGTTCTTAAGAGGGTTTCAGACCTCACTGTTTTTGGATGAGGCGAACTACAGGCAATCAGAATTAAGTTTTATATATATATATATATTACTGTTATCTCCACAGACATTCTGTATTGATGCGTCCCTGCTTGTTTAGAATTTTATTCACTGGGGAAAACATGGATTTGTATTTGAAACACACCACCGCTGAGCTAAAATGGGACAGCTGATTCCAATTCAGTGGCACAGGGTGCTTTTTCTTTTTCATCCGATCGAATTTTAGGCTTGTGGATTGAATGAGGCCCTGCAATCTGGCTACTTCAACAGCGATTTCAGGGATTTCATTCGATTCAGAAGCCAAAAATCCAATCAGATATCTTTTGAAAAGCTGGTCCCCTGGAGGTAGTGTTGTGTGAAAAGGGGGGTGGGGTATTCTGTTCCTAGCCTACAACCAACTGCAGCTTTTTCCCTTTTGCAGTTGAAGCACAGAAAAAGCATCATTTAGCCTTCACATGGTCTCCCTTGATCATTTCCAGTAGGCAGAACCTGTGATGTTTGGTGGGGCGGTTCTTTTTTCAGGGATGCAGCATGGACATTTTCAAGTGACACTTGGTGGTACTTTGCTTGACCATAAATTGCCTGTGGAAGGACATTTATTTGAAAAAGCCAACTCTGTGCCCCCTGGAGTGTTGGATCCTCTTCAGATGAAGTGGCCGGTGGAAGTGAAGGAGAGCTGAACTTGGCACCGAGGGCAGGTTCTCCTTATTATATACTCTGAAGCTGCTGTTCTGACTGTGTACTTTGCATCTAAATCACAGTTGTCTCCACTATGGCTTTGGGTGGAGCTCAACTTTTTGCTGGTGGAGAGCGGACATTCCCATTTTCACACTCATTTGTGAAAAGCAGACCATCAGGAATCCAAGTTTGCGCTCTGTTTGTTTGATTGACCACAGAGCCAACCCCATTATCAGGCCCATACACTTGGTAACTGCTGATTTGGTGAGTTGGGTGAAGATTTATAAGGTTGGCTGGAGGGAGGTTATTATTTGTTATTGGCCGTTGTGATATTTTCCCAATACTGATATTGGCAATATCCTAGCTCTAACAAATTCCTGAATGCTTAAAATCAAAGATGATGTGTTTGTGTGTTTCAGGATTCTTTCAGGACATTTTTTTACAATACCCAGTATTCATCACCATATTGTAATGGCAATAGTGAACTGAATGTCTCATTTCTAATTGTGATGCAGATTCTCTTTTTCCCCACCCAAAGGTTCTGCAAACGGTTGATAGTTATAACATGCAAACTCCTTATTTATGGAAGTTAAATGAATACTACTTTGCAAAGAAAAAATATGCCATGTGTTTCTTCATGATGTAGTGCTGCATCATGTCAAAATCAAAGCTTGTCTTAACAGAACATTATTAGCCATCAGAATAAAAGTCCTGCTAAGGCCAAATTCTCTTGTGCTTCAGCTTAGAGTTGTACATTTCTATCAATTTAAGGTAGGCTAAGGAATTCAAATATTCATAGTTCTGGGTGACATTTCAGATAAAGTGATGGTTAAGATCTCCACGGTGACCATTTCGACTTTGTAGCCTCACATTATGCTGATCATGTTTCATCAGCCAATAGCCAATACCAGTCGAGGGCGTAACTGGACTGTAATTCTGCTTTTAAGCATCATTTCTCATCTCATAGCAGTACGTAGCCAGCGGCAGCATAATGCCACACACATGGAGGCATGGTGATGACTAATTTAAGGAGGAGAAATGCAGGTGCGCTCTGTACTCTTTCGTTTTTGTTGTATATTCCGGGTTCCCCTGCATTTCAACAATAAAACGCTTGGCATCCATGGCTCCCAAAAAAGTCAACATCTGGTTTATTCCACCGCTGCATTCGATGATCAGGAGCAATTTGGGGAAATGTCAAGTTGTGGTTTTATGATTAATATTGCAACTACGATTTAAGTTGTGATTATTTCCTATAAATTAAGGTTCAGGCCTGTTTTTCTCTGGCCAAGAAGCACAGGACATCCACTCTTTCAGGCCTGAAGGTGTGCCAGACAACCATTAAGTTATGGTTTTAATGTCATAACACTTCTCTACAGGCAGAATGCAAGTTATTAGGTTAAATTGAAAGATTGAAAATTGTACTTCCCAATTTTCATATAAAAAGTTAATCATTCATCTCTAGCAGATGACTTGAACTCTAGAACTCGATCTGTAGCATATGGCCATATACAGTGGAAGAATTTTCTATTGAGACCCCTTTAAAACTCTGGTATGTACTCTCAAGTGTCACATCAGGTCGGTGGTGGTAAAAGTCTGTAGTTTGCTTCCCCCACAATTTTACAAGCAGCTTTGACTGAATCAGATATGGTACACAACTGCCAGACTGACCATGTGTTCTATCAGCACTCTGAGGTTTTAGTCCCGTAGTCATAAGTCAAATGGGCTGCATTTACATCTAGCGTTTCAGTGACTGACTGCAGGCTCCTGTGACCAAGGGGCCAGCAGGGCTGCAATAATTCTGAACTTGTGAAGTATGGCTCACTGATCAGCTCTCAAGATAGAAGCAAATAAGCAAATTAATAGATAGCCAGTCTCAGATCTTTCCATATCTTATAAAATAATTATATTATGTTTTTGGAGTGAGTTATAACAGCAGATTTTATATTGTTGAAGGAAACATATCAGCTTGGTGTGTACTGTATTGAGTTTAGAAATCGGTATCGTAATCAGGAGAGGGTGAGGTCTCTGTGTCCCTAATATGCCACTACAAGGGCTTTTTATTTATGATGAGGCATGTTGCAGTACAGTATGTAGCAATTTGATGGCAAAGTGCTCTTTTTGTCAAAGTCAGTGAGCTTCTATTTCTTTTGTCAGAACATTGTCATTTTGTTTTTGTGTCATGTCTTTTTGTTCCTTCCTGTCTCTATCTCTATCAGTTTGTGATGGGCAGCTCTAAGCTTAATTTTAATCACAGTTTCTGCTGGTGATGTGACCCTGACCCCTTAACCCAACAGTGCTAAGAGAAGCTGGACGTACTTAAGTTGCACCCCCATCTGTTTGACCGTTTGTAGCAAACCTCCAGTAAGGAGGCTGCAGACAGGTGTGAGCGTGAAGGCACAGCATGAGAGAGAGGTAGAGGGAGAAAGAGAGAGAGGGAGATTGAATCTCATCTCTCTGTTAGCTCCGGCATCAAACACATCCTTCCACTCCCGACTCAGGGCAGCTCCAGGTCTCGCTCCGTCTACTAGATCTCGCTCAAAAGCTCGCCTGTGCGCGCAGCTCCCTCTTCGCGTTGGGGTGTTAAGCCTGTCTGTGTAACCTCGTGTAATGTTTGTGTGTCAGGTCCTCCTCAGAGGCGAATCACACAGACTGCTGGCTTCCCCTTTAGCTTTGTTGCCATGCCGACTGACCCGCTCCTTCCATCGCTTTCCATTGACACTCTAGTGCTGGGATTCTCAGAGAGGGGCTCAGGAAACGTTAGCTGTCTGTGTGCATCTGCTGTTAGCTCTGACCGAGGACCAGTTTGCTTAGATTAATAGATTAGTTTGCTGAAAAATCAAGTTTACAAATGCAGCTGATCAGCCAAGACATGCCTGGTGTCTGAAGATGCTGTGGCTTTTGCACTGGAGCCAAATGTAGAGCTTTGTGTATCAGCCACGATGTAAAATAAGGCCTAAATAGTATATTTGTATTGCTGGCAGTATTTAACTCTGTGTCAGAAACCTCATATGCTAGTCAGTTTGAGATTATGAAATGACTTGCATGATTCTAATTGGTGTAACCCTCCGTTACTTGTAAGCCACAGGCACCAGTATAAAACTAAGAGCGGTGAGTCTAATGTAATTCAGTGGAGCAGAGAGGCTAATGTAGCTAACAAGTAATGGAGGCCTAAGTACACCAATTTAGCATTGTGGAACTCGCTATAAAGTCAATTCTGAATTGCATACTCTTCCGCCTGAGTCACAGGATACTGCTGGAGCCTATCCCAGCTCTCATTGGGCAGAAAGCTGGAAACAAGTGCATGGGTCACCCATCAATCACATGACAGACACTCAGATGGGACAACTTTTCCTGGCTGCATGGAGTGTGGAAGGAAATGGGACATGCAGACATTGGGAAAACAAGAACTCTCCACACAGATCAGGGTCCTGGTTTCCCGACCGTGGGGTCGAACCCCTGCACCCCAGTGCTAGATATAAAAATAGCCTTTAGCTCAGTTGCTAAGAAAGGAAATTTCAGACACTGATAATGTCATTACAGTGACACTGATTTACTGTTACAATCCGGGATTACAGTGCTTCAGTCTAGAGCTGAAGACCAATACTGTGATTGCAATTTAAATTCAGCTATTTTCATTAAGGTCAGCTCAAGGGCTTTTTCTCCTCAAGAAGACCAGCGCATCCATTTTTTTAGGTTCGAGGCTTGCTGCTGTATGTAGTGTGCTAGACTTCTGTGATTATAATGTGAAATTTCCACTTGTTAAGACGACCTTAAATAATGTAGGATATAATTCAATTACTGGTGTCCTTTTAGAATAAGGGATTTGAGCTGTGGCATAAATCTAGCAGCACGATCTGCCAATATGTCAGTATTTATCACTATTGTGATGAATTGCATCAGAAATTGTCCCAATATACTTTTTCAGTTGGCACTTAAAGACATTGTTGTAGGATTACAAGCTGAGTGTAATTAGCCCTGTTTAATTGGATTGAGTGCAGCACAGAATGTGAAATCATTATTTTTGATAGTGTTTGTAGAACATGGCACTTCTTTAAAAGGCTACTTGAAATGGTCACTACTGCAGATTAATTGTGTTATGGAGACAAGTGTCTTTTAATAGGTCCTGAATGGTTTGAGGGCAGTTTCTTAGTTTCTATGTATCTGCATTGATTGTGCGGTCAAGCCTGTATGGATCTGTGGATGTGTGAAATTGAAATAGTGTCCTGTTGGACTCAGAGCCATTGTAGTGTAACACAGCGCCCAAGACAATGTCAGACTAGTGTCTGTCTGCATATGTCTATGTTAAGGATGTCAAGATATCAGATTTAAAGGGTAGTATATGATTTAAAAAAAAGGAATAATTTATTAGACTACATCTAATAGTGTGGTTATAACATAAGGATGATGGTTATAAGGATGACAGAAGCATGATGGTTCATTGTCCAGTCCATACAGTCATTTATGGAAACTAAACTGCCCATTGTTTTGTGATGTTGCAAAATCAACACCTTTACATACTCCTCTATTCATTGTAGAGATAAAGTTTAGCTCCGCCCATTCTGGTACCTAAGTTCTCTTTGAACAAAGCAAGGCAATGTGGGGCAGCTGATCAGGATGGACGTTCTAGTCCACTCTTGTCCTATGAAGTATTTAGATTTTCTGAAAGACATTTTTGTCTTTGCTCAGTTCGTGTTTATGGCTTGGCCTGAAAGTAATCAGTAGACATCTCAGTTACTTATACAATCAACAGTGACGGTCTTAATCTACACCTGGCTGCATTTCCAGAGGACACCCCATTGTCAGTGTTTTTCTCGCATGAGAGTGGCAGCTGTGGGTGCTGTGCTGGCTGCATTCTGGGATGGAAAAAACGGTCGCTGTCTGAACACCTGGACTGCGAGAGGAAGTGCCCCCCCATACCCCGTGCATTAAGACAGACAGACGAGACCAGGTCACAATCACCCACTGTGCCCCTTTTTAAAAAAAACCATCTCTCTCTTCCTCCTTATTTTTCTCCCTCCCTCATCGTCCTTTCAATCGCTCGACTCGAGCTGTCACCGGGGTGTCCAATTTCCGAGCAGCGCGGTGGGGAGGAGCGGCATGCCGTAATGGATGCACCTGTTCATGAATTAAATCATCATACCCCATCTTCGCTTCTCATTTGTTTTTGCGCACGTCAGCCGTAATGACAGCGCTGTCTGTCGCACACCGTTGTGTCCACAAATGTTCTGAAGACAGCTCTAGATTCTTTTTGCTTTATCTACGAGCAGAAGGGTTGCAGTAAGGCTTTTCCATTGTTATGTCTTTGTTTTACATTGGCATGGCAATATTGTGGCTCGGTCTGTGAATGGTGTGAAAAGGCTTTTTGGAATGTTTGTCTTTTAGTCACGTAGTGACGTTTACCTTCGGTCCCTTGGCTGCCGCTGTGTAGTCCGAGTTGTGTTGAGGTGTGGCAGCTATATGAAAAGGTTTCAAAGGCAGCTGGGCTGGATGAGTGCTTAGGGGGCTTTTAATGGACCCCTCATGAGACAAGGCCTGCTGCATTTTAAGCGGCAGCTTTTTCATTTCTGTGAAATGGCTTGGATAAGTTGCCGTGTGACAAGCACCTCGTTGACATTTTGTTTTGATGCTCCTCTCATGCTGTCCTCTAAAGTTGTCCACTTTGTTTATTTAAGGTAGCACACGTGAAGAAATGGCTGGTCTTTTGGAGTTATCCTAATCTAAAATCCAAAACGATTGCCACACTTCCTCTTGAGCCCCCCAACTCGGTTAGCTCCATTAGACGACGTTGCAGTCTCAGGGCCTCGTGTGCAAAACAAGCTGTGGACCAGCTGGTACTGACAGCTTTATAACTGTAATATTTTTCTGGTTCCAGCAATGTTTGATGGTTGATGCCGCTAGTATATAGATTGCATGTGCGAGAGTGCCATGAGAAAGTCTTGCTCAGAATCCATGTTTCACTTTAAATGGTACAGCCGTTACAGGTGCAAGAATGTATCTGCTGCTCTATTTAACATGGAGCGGAGGAAATGAAAAGCTACTCAACAAGAATCATCTTCATCAAATCTTGACATCCACAGCCCATACTCTAATACAATTATCTTTTTATCTGTAGCTTCTAGTAATGAGAGAATATGGGAGTCCAGCATTAACAAGACTGGAAAGGAATGTGCCTCAGATTTACACAGGTGTGTGTGTGTGTGTGTGTGTGTGTGTGTGTTTAATCGGGAGTTAGTGGCCTGCGGCAGTGGCCTGGCCTCGGCTCTGTCAGTGAACAGACTTTATGAGACTGCCGGAGCCTGTGGTCTGCCTAGAGGAGAAACCTGCTGATTTACTGCTCACACATGCAGTTCAATGAGCAAGACTAAAACCAAGCTGTTTGCATTCCCCCTCTCTTTCTCCCGCTTTCTGTCTCTCTTGTGCGTGTTTCACCTTTTCAGCTTTTTCATCTCATTTATCCAAGGTCATTGCCCATGTGCTACACTTACAGTAATCTGTATTTATAAAGTGTGAGTTCAGAAGTGCATTTGCTCTGCTTGTACTTTGGTGTGTTGGCTCATGGTGCAGCTTAGTGAAGCACACGCAAGCGTAGTGGTTTAGCTGTGGTGCACGCTATTTAAATAAAGGTGGCAAAAAGGGTTGTTTTAGATCTACTTTCAGTTCCTAAAGCTAAAAGAGTGCGAGTTTTAAAGAACAGTCACAAAATGTAAAGTCTCTATAGTAGAGAAGCAAAAATTGGCAACCGTTATTTGGCCCTGATTAATCGTTAACCGTCAGACCTCATGGACACTCTCCTTGAAAATATGAACACAGCACTGTTTTATGTAAACAAGGTTTTTGGCTTTGCTGAATGAAACAACTCGACATAACAGATATGACAGTAATGTAGCACTTGCTTATATTTACCACATATCATTAGGCCCAAGCTAGCAGATAAATGAGGCCTGATCAGCATGAGGTTCATATGCATAGTTTAAAGCCACGGGGAACTTAAATCTGTTCTTTCAAATATAGTCTGTCTTGTTACCCTGGGCCACAATAGACATTTACAATATGTCTTATGAAAATCTTCCTGAAGACTAATAAATGTCTGCTGTATTTTACCAAATTTCTCCTCTCGCCATGTGAACTGGGTGGTCCTAACAGTGGGTTACGCTTCCCATAAGCATTCCCCTGACCAGACACAAGGCTGACATCTCTTGCTTCACCCAGTAAAGCAGCTTTAGATCAGCGAAACTTAGCAAGCTAAAGATAGCTAACCCCAGCATAGCCAAAAGCTAGTAAGCTAGATCATCTGTCTCTAGCAGCCGGTCGTCAGTGCGTTCATTTATCCATACATCAGCATTGTTCTGTTGTCACGTTTATTAACGTGTCTGTTCATCCGTTCCGTTGCATATTGTTTTGGTTGTCCATTTGTCGGTTCGGTTCAGCTATTATCACATTAAAGCTGGCTAATGATTTTAGGTCTATATGAGTGGCAGAGCAGGCTAGAAGTGTTGGACAGAGAGATTTTAATCAAGCTACTCATTTGCCATATCTGTAAAGGGTTTTTTAAGATGTGTTTTATAATTAATATATATATATATATACATATAATAATCATAATATCTTTATATTTTTCTGCTTTCGTAGATGTTTTGTACAACACTCAGTGTCATATAGTTTAGTATCATACAATCAGTATAAAGTTGCCAGCTAGCAGCTTTTAAGTCAGGAGTAGGATTAACTACATTGGTTAGCTGTTCAAATCTATTAATATAGTTTAAGAACATGTTTAGCAGAAGCAACATGACGTCAGCCAACCCGTCTCAGCGCTGTGTCGTGGTTAAATATCTCTGCCCTTTTTGTTGGGAAATACTCACATAGCCACATGAGCCATGCTTAGTTTTCATTTTTAACACATGAAAAGGCTTGGCCAGTGACTCTCCGAGGCAATAAAGTGTGGATTTTCATCTTATCTCTGTGATGTGTAGCTACGAAGGAAGGGCTGATATCTCTTTTTCATCAGCTACCACTTCATTTGATGTTGAGGAGGTAACTTTGTCCAGTCTTGCAGCAGGACTTAAGCGTACAATAAAAAATGGGCTCTTAAGCCCCCCAAGGAAAACCCTACTATTAAATATCAGCTGTTAATTGTTAATATCCCTACTTTACACAGTCTGCTTTTTTTTTTCCTAAATCTGTGTGTCCAATCCAAGGACCATTTAGGAGCATATTTGTTGTATTAGAGTGTGAATAAAAACTCATTCCTGTTCCTGGTGTTCCTGTCCTGTACGTTTTCCCAGGTCCCAGCACACCTGATGCAACTAATGAACTAATTAAAGTCCCTGACTGCTGGTGCATGGTGATGCAATCATGAATCAGAAGGTGCGTTCGGGGCTTAATATAAAATCGTCTGTAATGCGTGAATGAGCAAGTTAAAACATGTCTGGGTCCTGGTTGACTATGACAAGCCCGTCCTGAGGTGAAGTATGTGTTAGAGCTGGGAAAATAAGATGCAGGATGGTGGGTCTGATTGTTGACAAAATGCAAAACACTGCAGACGTCTTACTGACAGTCATGGCACCTGCCATGTGTTGTGCTTTGTACTACACCTATGAGCCCTAACATCTATTAGATGTTTGTTTTTAACTGGGTACACTGGGGTCACAAAGAATGTAGCTGCCTTTAAAGGCATTCCAATAAATGCAGATAAATACTACTATTGGTTAATATTTGAAAAGTGAGATACTCTGGCCTATGCCCGTTTAATAGTGCTGTTAGCCATCTTGCAGTCCACTGACTGAACTTCTTAGAACAGATGTTTAAAACCGCTGTATAATATACCATACAGGGGGATATAAATTGTTTATGTTTCGTCTTGCTGAAACTTACTATATATAAGTTGGCCCAAGGTTACTGTTATTGTACCATAGTATTGGTATTAAGCATTACACTGGGCTATGTTATCAGTTGCCTTATATGTGCATTTACCTATTTTGATGTAGTTTTCACAGTTTTGGAATCTATGAAGCCCAGATGCAAATTTAGCTTTGGAAAATGTTCTGTCAATGGATAACAGTGCAACAGCTTTTCAGTCGTATGCAATAGTTTGAACATAGATGGTTAAATGGCGTGTTTTGTTGATTTGTGTAAAGGCAAAGATATATTAATATATTACAGGGAACTTAAGCATGGCCTTTTATTGCAGAATTATTATTTTTTGCAGTACTTGTGGATCAAGATGTGCAGAATTTCTCAGTGGAGGTTGTGTTAACTTTTTAAGCTTTTTTTATAGACAATTATTAAACCATTAAAACAGTGCCCCAGCGATTGCATAGGACTGAGTTCGGAACTGCAACTAAACTCTTTATTCAGGGGGGACTAGTTTTACATGGAGAGGTGGAGTAATGTAATTCTTGCAGTGATTTTTAGTCCAGTCCAAATGTACCATTCCATTCTTACTGTCTGCTGTACGCTCCCGTGTCAGTAAGGATTCCAGTGGCTTTTCCTTTCTTTATAACAACTCATAGAAATAACCTCAGGTAATATTATTTCTGTTTGAAGTGACGTGGCATTCAAAATCACCCTATATCTTCCATAACCAGAGTTTTTTCCTTTTTGTATTGAAGATGGTGCACAAATCGCATAGCTGCTCCCATCTCTGAAATTAATACTGAGATCTCTTATCATTAGCATAATAAGCATCCTGTGGTATAACTGGTATTACCCCACCACCTCCCCAACCAAAACTAATCACGGGCTGTAGATAAATTGCTAAACCATTCAAACATCGAAATACTATTTGTTTAAAATGAGAATATTCAGATTGTAAAGGTAATTAAAATACCCATCTATAGTATTTTATGGTTAAGTGGCTTTGTCAGGTATCGACCCTAAGGCCTGTTCTGGTGAGACTCTTTCATTACTCTACACTCATTTCCCTCTCTTCACCCCACCTATCCTCTGTTTGCGCTCCAGGCTCTTGCTACTGTGGCATCGGCCATAAATTGCAGACCAATCTGTGTTTGAACAGTTGTGCGGCGCTCCAGACGAAGAGCCAAACACGGCCTACCTGAACCGACAGGAAATGAGAGCGAGAAAGAGAGAGAGAGAGGGCGAGAGAGGTGCAGACTATATAAGGTTTTTTTCTCTCCTTCATTATGATTAATAACTTTGTTCATAGCTTTCAGAGAGAGGGAAGGGGCCGGTGTTTGTTTTGACAGGCGTTCGGTGAGTGTTAAATCAGATTTACAGTCTGGGGGCCTAAATCTCTCACACACACAGAGAGAGAGAGAGAGAGAAAACGCCTGATATCATAGAAAACAAATTTACGCTAAGGAGTTTGTATGTAACAGTTTCAAAACTTTGTAGTCCATACAGTCATTCTGCCTGTTTAGCCCCACCCATTCACACTGATGTTATAGGGTGTGTAGAAGCCAGGATTGGTTTCTCAATGAGGCACCAGACAGGACAACCAATCACAACAGATCTCATTTACGCTATTTTTAATGTCACAGTAATTTAAGCAGCAACAAATTTTAACCATACGTTCACACTAGTAGGCAACAAGTCTTGTCACCTGTGAGTGTTTAAAAGATCCGGCTTTCAGGAATAAAGTGTAATAGCCAAAAATAGGCAAACTTCATACTGACTTCATAAGACTCTCATGTGGTTTTAGCACCATACTGTTGAGAGTAGGAAAGAAAAGCTGCTAGGAGCTAAAAAGTCAGAGAGCAGAAACTGGGGACTGTTTGTTGGAGCCGGGTGTGTAGAATGTCTCTTCGCCTCATCAGAATTTATTTGCATAAAGGGGAAAGATTCTTCCAAGATTGGACAAGTTGACTAAACAGGAGCTGCAGTGCCATACGTAAGATACTGCAACAAACTTACTGCGAGGAACTGCTACTGAAATCTCGGCTAACAGGCCTGTCTCTTATATTTTTGTCCTCACAGTCTTTAGAGCGAGAACTAGCATGTGTTATATATGTTCTTGTCATAACTCACGGAAGCACTCCTCCTACACACTGTCATTCTTCTTTCACTTCTTCTCTCTTACAGTGTTTCATATCACTTTTTTTTTTCATATAGAGCCTTTTTTTTTGACCTTTCTCTCTTAAACACGACCGACACGCACTGCTCGGCAGCACACCGTAGCGCTGTCTTTTCTGCAGGCTAATTACTGCGTGGGAGGGAATCCGGCTACACGTCCCAATCGGTCAGCGTCTGTAGGGTTCAGGCATGTTTCTGCCTCTCTCATGCATACGCTCTCTCTCTCCTTTATAATCGACGTTCTGCTTCTCAAAGTAGTCGGTACTCGTCTTCTCTCATCGCGGCATCACTCATGCCTTCTGTCTTTCTCAATCTGAGTCTCTCTCTCATGCTCTCATGCACCGCTGCTCTGCGTATACTGGTTCTCTGATTCTCAGTCTCCTGCTTCTCTGTGTCTCTCTCTCTCTTGTAGATATCTCTCACTGTACACGTCTTTCACACATTTACATGTCTCTCTCTAACTTGCTTTCTTTCTTTCTTTCTCTGTCTGTCTCTTTCTCTATCTGTCTCTCTTGTGTTTAGGGGCGCTCTCTCGATCGTGCGGCTTCTCGGTCTCTCGCGTCTCTCGGTGTCTCTCTCTCTCTGCTCTCACTCATCTCTGTCTCTCTCTCTGGATCTTGTCTTCTCTTGCATCTCTCCTCTTTCTCGTCTCGTCCTGTCTCTCTCTGCACTACTCTCTCATCTCATGCTCTCAGACTCTCTCTCTCCTCTGCGTGCTCTCCCTCTGGTGTATGTGTAGATTATTATCTCAGGCTGTGGTGGAGGAGATCAGTGGAAGATAAGGCTTCCTGTCCTTAGCTTAAAAAGCCTCTTGGTTTGACCCTTCTCCTTACATTACATACCGCATATTCTCTTAGCACTGAAAGAGTGAGTTCATATAGCCATAATATTCACATAGGAGTCTTGCTCGCTAGCTCCCTATCTTCCTCTTCTCTCTCTTTCCTCTCCTGTCCATCATTTTTTGGCACACTTGCTCATACTGTGTATCACTACTTCCCCTCACAGCTCTCCGTTCCTTCATTCTGAATAAAGCTGTGGCCTGCTGTAGTTTTCATTCATTCTCTTCTGCCATCACTCTTAGAAATAGTCCTGCTTTTCTGCTTTCCCCCTAAAAAAGTAATTTCAGTCTGCAGATTCTTTCGCTTTACAGAGTCTACACTGTAGATTACGCTGAATTTCTTTCTCTGTCTCTCTCTCTCTCTCTCTTTCTCTTTCTCTCTCTCTCTCTCTCTCTCTCTCTCTCTCTTTCTCAGTTCTGAATATACACTGTAAACCTAATTGCAAATATAGAATCAATTTCTACTAATACTATACACAGTAGAGTAATAACAGTAAGAAATGAATAGTATTTCATAAGCAATTCAGTAAATAATACTAAAAATAAATTGAAAAAAAAAACAAGGCTACATGTATTAAATAATAAAGTGATAGCAGATGAAATATATTTACTGTATATCGTCGCTGTCCAATGAAAAACATGTTTCTCCACTTTTGTCCATATTTACTTTTATGCATTATTTGAATCCATCAGCTGCTGATTACACTGAGCGAGAATCTCATGATAAATGGACGAACAGAAATGGCCAAAAACTGTTTGGAAAGATGTCTGGTTCCATTGACTTCCATTCAAATTCAATATGTTTTTTGGGCTCTCCTGTAAAGTTGCCATTTTGGAGATACTTGTTTTTCTTTGGATAGCGACGATATATAGTGAGAGGTTTGTTGGTTGGTTTTTGGGGTGGGGTGTGGCGTGTTGCTCACTCTCTCTCAGGTAGTGACATGTATTTAGCAGCGAGAGATGCTGTGTGTCCTTCACCAAGAAAAAACGAGAATTTTGAAATCTGAAGGAATATTTTTCAGTTTTGTGATGAAATTTAATTTCTTTTTCAGTCTCTCTTTTTCTCTTTTTCTGTTGCTCTAAATTTCATTTCCCATTCGTCTCCTATTTGGCATCTTTCTCTCTTCTACACTCTGTCTCACAGCCTTTTTCTTTCCCTCTCTCTTTTTCCACTCTCTCTCTCTCTCTCTCTCTCTCTCTCGTCTCATTCTCGTATACATAGTTCCATTATGGACCCATAACCTGAGGCTAAACATGCAATTAAATAAGAACAGCTTGCTGTGTACGCTCCCTCTCTCCTTCTCTCACTCTCTACCTCTTAGCTTTATTCTCTCTCTCTCTCGCTCTCTCTCTCTTGCTCTCTCGCGCTCTCTCTGACACACAACACAACGTGCAGGCTTAGTCTGTATTAATTACCGCTGCTCTTAATTGGACCGCTAAGAGCTTGACACTAATACGCAGAAAAGAACATGCTTATTTATTCTGTGTTGTCCTTTTTTTTGCTCCTCGGCAGAAGAAAATAGAGAAATGGAAGGTTTTAAATGAATTCATGCCTTATTATTTCTGGTCTAGAAACAGCCTTGGCCTCTCTCTCTCTCTCTCACCATCTTTCCTTGCTCTCTTGCTCTCTTGTGCTCCATTGCTCCCCTGCTCCTCTGACCTTTCCTCTGAAATATGTGCATGTTTGTGTATAATTAGCTTATACGTATCTGTCTGCCTGGTGAATGCGTATGGAATGCTACTTACCCCACACTGTCACATCTAGTGCTCATTGCCCCATCACAGCCTGATTATCCCTCAGTATGCTCATCTACAGCAGTGCTATCCAGCCCTGGTACTGGTCTACCCCCGACTCTGCACATTTTAATATTTTCCTACTGTAACGTACTAATTTATACCAATTTCAGGACTTTTTAATTAGCTCTTTATTAAAGCCTGCCGTGTACATTCAGCAAGGAAGAAACCTAAAGATATTTACTACTGCCGAACATGCTGTCCTACATAGGCTTAAACAGAACTCTGTGTACGTCTTTCTCACACTCTCTGCTGTCGTATCATGCTGTGATGCAGACGACCATGTGACACTTAAACCAGTTGCATATGGGGAAGGTCTTAGGATGAAAGATGAGCGATGAAGAGTTTTGGCTAGCAAGCATCTTACAATGCAAAATAATTTTTTTCTAACGTTACCTATTATAAATGAACAGGTGGACTGTAAGAATTGTTTTTACGAGATGATGCCACCTTAGAAC
>JAMWET010001663.1:797500-802372 GCA_024036415.1 Prochilodus magdalenae | reverse complement strand
TCATTACTCCCCCTAGCTCTTGTCTCTCTGTTCTCTTTCTATTAACGCCCCCTCTCTCTGTCTCTCTGTCCCTCTTTCTATTACTCCCCCTCTCTCTGTCTCTCTGTCCCTCTTTCTATTACTCCCCCTCTCTCTGTCTCTCTGTCCCTCTTTCTATTACTCCCCCTCTCTCTGTCTCTCTGTCCCTCTTTCTATTACTCCCCCTCTCTCTGTCTCTCTGTCCCTCTTTCTATTACTCCCCCTCTCTCTGTCTCTCTGTCCCTCTTTCTATTACTCCCCCTCTCTCTGTCTCTCTGTCCCTTTTTATATTACTCCCCCTCTCTCTGTCTCTCTGTCCCTCTTTCTATTACTCCCCCTCTCTCTGTCTCTGTCTCTGTTTCCCCTCTCTCTCATTCTCCCTTTCTCCTTTCTCCCTCGTTCTCCCTTTCTCCCCCCTCTTTCTGACTCTGACTCTATCTTTCGCTTCACTGTCTTGTCTTTTTTCTCACTGTAATCTCTCACATTTGCTTTTTTCTCTTGCATCTTGTCCACCATCTCTCTGTTACTTACACTCGCTCCTTTCCTGTCTCTCACTCTGTCTGCGCTCCCTGTGATGTGCTCTGTATTCGCTCGGCTGGACTGATAGGCCGTGGGCAGTGGATTATAAAGTGAGCCGTGTCATGCTGAATGATCCGGGGAACGCTCGGTTGTGGTGGTCTGATCTCCAGTGTCCGAGCTGCTGGACCTGCTGTCACACTTTCATCAGAGTGACAGAACTGAGTTCTCTATCAGCAGAGCTGCTGTAGCTCTGAGCACAAGGCTGCTCAGGAACCGTGATTCTCTCTCACGAAGAGTGTGGGTCTATGGGCTCCTTAGACTCAGTCTCTCATCTTCTCTCTCTCTCGCTCTCTTATCTCTTCTCTCTCTCTCTCTCTCTGCTCTCTCACTCTCTTCTCTCCCTCTTTCTCTCTCTCATTTTTCTCTCTTCTTTTTTCTCTCTCTCCCTCTCGTCTTCCTCTCTCTCTCTCTCTCTTGGTCTCTCTCTCCTTTTTCTCTTTTTTTCTCTCTCTCTCTCTGTCCTCGTCTCTTCTCTTTTTTCTCTCGCTCTTTCTCTTTCTCTCTCTCTCTCTTTGTTCTTTAGTTCTCTTCTCTCTCTCTCGCTTTTCGTCCTCGTGGTCTCTCTTTTCTCCTAGATCTCTCTCTCTCTCTGTCTCTCTCTCTCTTTCTCTCTCTCTCTCTTTCTCTCTCTCTCTCTCTCTCTCTGTCTCGCTCTCTTTTTCTCTGTCTCTCTCTCTCTCTTTCTCTCTCTCTCTTTTTCTCTTTTTCTCTCTCTCTCTCTCTCTCTCTGTCTCTCTCTCTCTCTTTCTCTCTCTCTCTCTCTCTCTCTCTCTCTGTCTCGCTCTCTCTTTTTTTTTCTCTCTCTCTCTCTCTCTCTCTCTCTACTATACATCATTATTAATAATCTCAAAATGAATCACCTTGTGTTTAAGGTGGTAGTACCTTCAGGCTCCTGCAGATGGCGCTGCACGAGAATGACTGGGCTATAAATCCCTGTGGGTTGTGAGTGGCGGGATCCATAGATGGTGAAGAGGTGCTACAGGGCAGGGAATGTCTCGTTTCCTGTGTGGTAAATGGCTCCAGAGCAGATGTTAATGATTGGCTAAAAGGAGTGACTGCATGTGGGCGTGGCCAAAGACCATAGTGTGAAGGAAGTAGCTGAATCTGCAGGTGCATGGAAGCGTACGGTCATACGGGTCTACCAGCAGTGGCTAAAATCCCAGTCTACAGGGAATTCTCCTCGGAATGGTGCAGGGAAGGCCTCCACCAAATCTGGCCCCAACTGCTCAGTTCAAGAGGAAGAAGGAACATGTGTCAAACGAAAGTGAATCAGAAAAAGAAAAAACCTGAAAAGAAAAAGACACTGATGTGGGCTACATCCAGAAAAACTGGTCCACCAGAAACTGGTCCAGCCCATGCCAAATCCAATCCCAGCTAGGATGAGCTTCAGTGCATTGTTTATATGTGGATTAGACTAGGTTTAACCGGAAAGCGGATTTAGTCAAACCTCTATATCCCGTAGACCAGTGGCTGAAACGCCATGTTCTCAGGTCTGAAGCCGGTTTCAGTTCTCAGATCTCCACTATGTGCTGTAATTCTATACTACACAGATTAGTTACCTCTGCTCAATAAGGCTTTAATCTGCTTCTCCTCCTTTTCATAGAGGAAACATCACAAATCGCAACTAGGCTTAATAACAGGCCACAGCAAAAACAGTATAAGGCCCCGCCCCAGACAGCATGGCATCAAGAACCTTCATTCAGCCGTGGCTGATAGAACCGCATGGCAACCTCCCTGGGTTTAGAGGCACCTGGGTTGGACCATCGCACACTGGAAACGTGCATTGTGGTCAGACAAATCAGTATTTCAGTATATCCTTAATATGGTATGGGGTCAGTGTGCGCTCGGTAGAGGTCATTTAGGCTTCTGTGATGGCAGCACTGATACAGAGAGTGCGTAGAGATCTCAGAGCAGCGTATGGTGGCTATGAGGAGACTTTTTTTTTTAGAGACGTCCATGCGTTTACCAACAAGGCATGGCAATGGAGGAAGAGGGTGCTGGTATGGGGACTGGACTGGCCTGCCAGAAGCCCTGACCGGTCCCCAGTAGAGAGTGTGTGGAAAGGTTGCGAATCTTGAGACTTCCTTGCAGGACTCAACTCTTACAATTACGTTTACGGCGTTTAGCTGACGCTCTTATCCAGAGCGACTTACAAGGCTAATCATATTACAGGTGGGCCAGTGTGGTCTTAGGAGTCTTGCCCAAGGACTCTTATTGGTGTAGCACAGCGTAGTCAGCCAGACCGGGATTGTGGTGGCGGCTCCGTGGCGGGTTGTGGTGTTGTCCGCTGAACTACACCAAGCACGAATGTGTCGCGGGCCTGAAATACAGGAATGGATGTATCCAACTTGTTCTGATTTGTGGTTGTGCATGCGCTCGTTCCTCCAACCGTCAAACTGCTGGACCTTGGCGGAAACCATATGGCACTTCGCTCTCCGCTGGTCCGCGGCTTGTTTCCTGCATC
This sequence comes from Prochilodus magdalenae, assembly GCA_024036415.1. Lineage (NCBI taxonomy): Eukaryota > Metazoa > Chordata > Actinopteri > Characiformes > Prochilodontidae > Prochilodus > Prochilodus magdalenae. Next base: position 799,311 of record JAMWET010001663.1, on the reverse strand, counting down.
TCCAGTAACGTGGCCTGATGCAGCTGACCGTCACGCGGCTCTATGAAGTGGTGTGAAAGTAAACAGAAGCTCAGTGGTGTCCATGAATGGCCGAAAACCCTATCTAAGTAGAACACAAGCCAGCCCCGGCACTAGAGGGGCCCTTGTGGTGTTGTTTTCGGTGACCTCATTGCTGTCTAGGCTGGCTGACCAATGCCAGGCTCAACAAGGCCGGTGCTTGTTGAACGAGTCCAGTTGTGTTTTGTTGTTCTGAAAGTTGAAACGGCGGGAGCTGTGGTTCTGTTTGTGGGGCCTAGCCTGCACCGGACCTCTCCTCCCTGACCGATCCCCCTGGTGCAGTTACCATGGATACCCGTCAGCGGTACGAGGCCATGAGAGACGCTGTAGAAATGATCCTCGCCTCTGGAGACCACCGTTGATCAATTCAGACCACAAACAGACAGTAAATGAAAACCTTCAATGTAGCAACACCTCACGCACACGCAGCCTGAGCATTACCTCATCACCTCATTCATGCATTACTAATGAGCGGCTAAGACGAGGGGGCAGTGTCGCAACGGCATATGCCTTAAAGGGCCAGTATGATGCTTTGTTCTTCTACTGTCCTTGTCTCTGAGGTCCAGTTATATCGGTGCCTCAGACTTACCTGCCCAGCTTTTTGTTTGAACTCTCCAGTTCCACCTTAAATGCTGTAGCATTTAGATTGCGTTTTGGTACACAAGCTTCTTGTTTGAGTTTTTTCCGTTCCACCTTAAGTCATGTTCTAGTTCCATATTGGCGCCTCAGTCTGGCCTCCCCAGTTTCTTGTGCTCTAAGTTTCCAGTTCCACCTTAAATAGTGCATCAGTTAGACTGCATTCTGGCATCTAGTTTTCTTGTTCAATTTTTCTGGTTCCACCTTAACATGGACAGTAGGACCATGTTGGCATCCCATTCTTAACCTGCCCAGCTTCTTGTTTACAATTTCCAGTTCCACCTTAAATGGTGCAGCATTTAGACTGGCTTCTGGTACACAAACTTCTTGTTGGAGTTTTCCTGTTCCACCTTAAATGGTGTTGTAGTTCCATATTGGCACCTCGGTCTTAACCTGCCCCATTTTTTGTTTAAAAATTTCCAGTTCCACCTTAAAAGGTGCTGCAGTTAGATTGCATTCTGGCACACGAGCTTCTTGTTTGAGTTTTTTACCGTTCCACCTTAAATGGTGCAATGGTTCCGTATTGGCGTCTCCGTTTTACCTTCCCAGCTTCTTGTTTGAACTTCCCAGTTCCACCTTAAATGATGCAGCAGTTAGACTGAATTCTGGCACATGAGTGCACCATTTAAGGTGGAACAGGAAAGCTCAAACAAGAAGCTGCGCAGGTTAGGACTGGGCTGCCAATATGGAACTACAACACCATTTAAGGTGGAACGGGAAAACTTGAATAAGAAGCTTGTGTACCAGAATGCAGTCTAACGCTGAACCATTTAAGGTGGAACTGGAAATTACAAACAAGGAGCTGCGCAGATTAAGACTGGGGCGGCAATATGAAACTGCTGCAACATTTAAGGTGGTATTGGAAAATGTGAGCAGGAAGCTGCAGAAATCCTCGGAATGTTGCTGGGGAAAAAAATCCTGGGAGCTTTTGGAATTCTGCAGTGATGCATTCGCTTCCTGACAGCCAGGAACACGCATGCTCCACTCCAGGAACGTTTAATCACGAATGGGCAGACTGGAGTGGCGGAAGGTCAATTGGCTGGTCGTATGAAGAGGTGTTCATGCTTGTGACATCACAACCATGGTGAATTCAGTGCAGGGTGTATCCCAGCCTGGCT
>JAMWET010001663.1:790000-792500 GCA_024036415.1 Prochilodus magdalenae | reverse complement strand
GGAGATTCCAGACCAGTTGGTATGCAACTTCGAGGTCACTCGAACAGTACCTCAAACAGATAAGGCCTACACTTCGGACCGGAGGAGTAGCTAGTGTGCTCCACTTCGAGTGAAAGGAAGTGACTGATTTGTGGTCCATTACCAGCTGTAACACGGCATTGCCAGCCTGTCTGTCTGTAAAGGTCACTCAGCAGAGAGGGAAAGCGACGATGCCGTGTGGGATGGATGTGGGGAATCTGTTTTTCTCTCTGGAATGTGGTCAGCGTGTCTAGTGCTGACCTGGCTGAGGTCATGCTGAGTTGCATGGGCCTTGAAATACTCATGACTCATTGGTGGGGCCGGTCAGCATGAGGCAGCCACTGCTGCTCCTGCGTCCACTCTGGCCCCCCAGGTCTGCTGGCAGGGGCAGGGCATTAGGCACACAGCACATGCTATATTGGGATACCTAACACTCAAATGGCTGTATCGTTGATAACTTGAACAGGAAGCAGGAATGCAATGCTACAGGAAGTACTGGTGTGTATCTGGTGTGCGTCTTCCAATGCCCATCCGGGAGCATTCCGAACAAATAACGCGTCCCTTTATTTACTATGTGCTGTTATTGGTCCTACAGGTGAAGTGTGTCAGTTTGCAGCACCACCTGGGGCAGTGCCTCACCCCACGGCTCAACCAGGTATACTTAGATGGTGGTGGGATTCGATCCCGCAACCTTTAAGGGTCCGGGTGTCCCTCGTGTATCAGCAGTCTAGCAGACGCAAATTATCAAGCGTGTTTAAGGTGGTAGTAACTTCAGGCTCCTGTAGATGGCGCTGCACGAGGATGATGGGGCTATAAATACGTGTGGGGTGGGAGTGACTGGATCCATAGATCCATACGGGTCTACCAGCAGAGGCTAAAATCCCAGTCTACATGGAATTCTCCTCGGAATTGTGCCAGGGAAGGCATCCACCACAGATAGGTGGTCATGTATCCGGTGGTCTAACCCTCGTCTGCAGTGGAGCTGGAATTAAGATGTAGGTGTGTTTCTGGGACTAGCCCATAGTACTTCTCCTCTTCTGATCGGAGCGTTCATCTGTATAGCACAGCAAGAGATCGGATTCCCGTGAACGTAGCTGAACAGTCACCTTGCTGCAAACAGGAGCGTCCGCCATGCAGTGTCAGGAACCACACCAGCAGGACGTCGCTTGGTGTGGCAGGGTACCATGATCTCCATGCACTCTGCATGATGCTAATTGCTAAGCATTGCATGTATGCTTCGTTAGCGCTGAAAGCTAACCTCAGAGCTCCAGGGCGAAACTACGGAAGCCATCTCCACACAGTAGACACTTCTGGGCTGATGTTACTCGGTTTGAGGGGTAGAACGGTGTATATGGGGTTTCTGAGGTGACCGGTGTGAGGGTCAGGAGGTGACAGTAGTATGCATTGCTAACTGAGCTCCTCTCTCGAGTGTCTGTGGGTCTGTTTGGTCGGGGCAGCCTGTGCAGTATACGTCTGTTCCTCTGTCATCTGAGTGACGGTGAGTTGTGTAACGTTGTTGTGTAAGTGTGTGTGAGCGCTGTGTAACGCTGTTGTGTAAGTGTGTGTGAGCGCTGTGTAACGTTGTTGTGTAAGTGTGTGTGAGCGCTGTGTAACGCTGTTGTGTAAGTGTGTGTGAGCGCTGTGTAACGTTGTTGTGTAAGTGTGTGTGAGCGCTGTGTAACGTTGTTGTGTAAGTGTGTGTGAGCGCTGTGTAACGTTGTTGTGTAAGTGTGTGTGAGCGCTGTGTAACGTTGTTGTGTAAGTGTGTGTGAGCGCTGTGTAACGCTGTTGTGTGTGTGTGAGCGCTGTGTAACGTTGTTGTGTAAGTGTGTGTGAGCGCTGTGTAACGTTGTTGTGTAAGTGTGTGTGAGCGCTGTGTAACGCTGTTGTGTAAGTGTGTGTGAGCGCTGTGTAACGCTGTTGTGTAAGTGTGTGTGAGCGCTGTGTAACGCTGTTGTGTAAGTGTGTGTGAGCGCTGTGTAGCGCTTTTGTGTGAGTGTGTGTGAGCGGTGTTTACCGCTGTTGTGTAAGTGTGTGTGAGCGCTGTGTAACGTTGTTGTGTAAGTGTGTGTGAGCGCTGTGTAACGCTGTTGTGTAAGTGTGTGTGAGCGCTGTGTAACGCTGTTGTGTAAGTGTGTGTGAGCGCTGTGTAACGCTGTTGTGTAAGTGTGTGTGAGCGCTGTGTAACGTTGTTGTGTAAGTGTGTGTGAGCGCTGTGTGTGAGCGCTGTGTAACGTTATTGTGTAAGTGTGTGTGAGTGCTGTGTAACGCTGTTGTGTAAGTGTGTGTGAGCGCTGTGTAACGCTGTTGTGTAAGTGTGTGTGAGCGCTGTGTAACGCTGTTGTGTAAGTGTGTGTGTGAGCGCTGTGCAACGCTGTTGTGTAAGTGTGTGTGAGCGCTGTGCAACGCTGTTGTGTAAGTGTGTGTGAGCGCTGTGTAACGTTGTTGTGTAAGTGTGTGTGAGCGCTGTGTAACGCTGTTG
>JAMWET010001663.1:782500-785000 GCA_024036415.1 Prochilodus magdalenae | reverse complement strand
TGTAGGCACGGGCCAGGCCTGCTATAACAGTGTGCAGGTGAGTTAAAGATAGAGCGGCAGTACCTGAGGCCATATTTGGTGAAAACCAAAGGCAGCCTCGTATTCGGTCGTATAGCATGCCAGCGGAAATGCTATGGTTTGGGGTTGCTCTGCTGGTCGACGTGCAGTTATAGAATCCGCTGTGAATTCTGCTTCACACTAGAGAGGGCAAAGTGCGGCCGTGTTGGGGAATGTGAGGCCATCTGCTGAGAGGTTGAAGCGGTAGAAGCGGACCTTCCACGAGGATAATGATTTCAAACATACAAGTAAATCCACCAAGGGTTCAAACGGACGAAATAGAGGCTCGTGGAACGGCCTAGTTAGAGCCCAGGTCTGAAGCCCTTTAAAATGCTGTGGGGGGGGATTTTAAAATGGCCCAAAAAAGCCCCTCAGAGCTACACAGTTCTGCACAAAGGAGTGGGCAGAAGTTTTTGTCGTGGAGAAACTGGTAGGTTGTTACAGGAAACACCTACATAAAGGGGCCGAAGCAGCTACTGAAACCAGCTGTGTCCTTATGTTTTCAGCAGAGAAAAACACATTAATAAACCTTATTAATAACGTTTAGTTTTATTATGTAACATTTATCTACATGTATACTCTGTTTTTTTTTTTTTTTTTAATGGCGTACTTCATAAATTTCAGCGGCGGGTAACACTGGGGAGCAAAACGCAGGCAACCCTGAGTGTAAATGTGGGTGTAGTGATTGTAGTAGGGAAGGATTTTATCAGAATGAGCCTCAGAAAGTTAAAATATACAGGTCTGAAGATTAATAAGAGATGAACACGCAGTTTTAGAGTCGAATAGCTGAGGGTAGTTAACCCCTAGACTAAACATATTTCAGGTGAACTGAGAAGCGTTAGCAGCAGCTAGCTCTAAACAGTGGATACGGTAATAACAGCTCTGAGGTAAATGTGGGTGTAGTGATGGTAGTTGGGGGTGGGGGTGTTCATCAGAATGAGCCTCAGAAAGTTAAATATACAGGTCTGAAGATTAATAAAAGATGAACTCGCTTTAGAGGATCAGTTTTAGAGTGAAATAGCCGAGGGGAGCTAACAGCTAGGCTAACCAGATCACAGGTGAACTGAGCAGCGTTAGCAGCAGCTAGCTCTAAACAGTGGATACAGTAATAACAGCTCTGAGGTAAATGTGGGTGTAGTGACTGTAGTGGGGTGTGTTTTTATCAGAATGAGCCTCAGAAAATTAAATATACAGGTCTGAAGATTAATAAAAGATGAACTCGCTTTAGAGGATCAGTTTTAGAGTGAAGTAGCCGAGGGGAGCGAACCGCTAGGCTAACCGTATCTCAGGTGAACTGAGCAGTGTTAGCAGCAGCTAGCTCTGAACAGTGATACAGTAATAACAGCTCTGTGGTAAATGCTGGTGTAGTGATTTTAGTGGGGTGTGTTTTCAGCAGAATGAGCCTCAGAAAGTTAAATATACAGGTCTGAAGATTAATAAAAGATGAACTCGCTTTAGAGGATCAGTTTTAGAGTGAAATAGCCGAGGGGAGCTAACCGCTAGGCTAACCGTATCTCAAGTGAACTGAGCAGTGTTAGCAGCAACTAGCTCTAAAAAGTGGATACAGTAATAACAGCTCTGAGGTAAATGTGAGGTAACCAGGCATGTGACTGTAATAGTATACTACACTGTAGGTCAAAACCTATTACTGTACTGTATACCACACACAGTGAGCGTACACAGGGTGCAGTACATACTACTATAGGATGCAGTGTGCGGAATAGTGGTGTACAGCCACTGTTTATCTGATGATATTGTAAATACCTACGTATACTAAGTTTGTCAACTGTGCGTTAGAGATGTATAAACCCTCAGCACACTAGATTAAACACAATATCATGTTTTGTGATTACTGTATCCATTCTAAAGCATGGTATTAATTTGTTATGCATTTGTACATGCATGCAAAAATTCAGATGGCAGATGGTGGTTCATTCTGTGGTCTGTTTAAACCCACAACTGCTATGTAGCAGTAACCTATATTGAGCAAGTAAACAAGTTGCTTAAGGGCACACCGCCTTAGCTGACTAAAATCTAAAACAACAAGAAAAAAAAAGATCTAGAATTGGAAATTATAATAGCAATATATCGTCTGGATTAGAGTATAGCAATATACCGGGATTATATTGAATCGCATCCTGTACCGCGCTGCATACGTACATCGTCAGAGCAACATATTTAATCTACAGAGGGACATTTCTTACCTTTTAATTTAAGTTGGTTTCATTTTTCAGTTTTGAAAGTGTTTTTAAGTGATGTGGGTGTACGTGTGTGTGTACGGGCATATATATATATGTATATATATTGGCCACACTTGCACTTAGTAGCACCTTAAAGGTCTACAGTTCCAGACTGTAGTCCATCTGTTTCCCTGTATACTGTATTACCCTGTTTCTCAATGGTCAGGACCCCCACAGAGCATGTGATCATTATTCTCTACACT
>JAMWET010001663.1:760000-777500 GCA_024036415.1 Prochilodus magdalenae | reverse complement strand
CTGATTCTAGGTCTGATACTAATACTGATTCTGGGTCCGATACTGATTCTAGGTCTGATACTGATTCTGGGTCTGATACTGATTCTGATCTGATTCTGGGTCTGATTCTGATCCTGATACTGGGTCTGATACTGATTCTGATCCTGCTACTGGGTCTGATACTGATTCTGATCCTGATACTGGGTCTGATACTGATTCTGATACTGATTCTGGGTCTGATACTAATACTGATTCAGGGTCTGATACTGATACTGATACTGATTCTGGGTCTGATACTAATACTGATTCTGATCCTGATACTGATTCTGGGTCCGATACTGATTCTAGGTCTGATACTGATTCTGGGTCTGATACTAATACTGATTCTGGGCCTGATACTGATTCTGGGTCTGATTCTGATCCTGATACTGGGTCTGATACTGATTCTGATCCTGATACTGATTCTGATACTGATTCTGGGTCTGATCCTGATTCTGGTCCTGATACTGGGTCTGATACTGATTCTGGGTTTGAACCTGATCCTAATACTGATACTCGGTCTGATACTGATTCTGATCCTGATACTGGGTCTGATGCATGCTAGATCTGATTCTGATTCTGATCCTGATACTGGGTCTGATACTGATTCTGGGTTTGATCCTGATCCTAATACTGATACTGGGTCTGATACTGATCCTGATACTGAGTCTGATACTGATTCTGATCCTGATACTGGGTCTGATACTGATCCTGATACTGATTCTGATTCTGATTCTGATCCTGATACTGGGTCTGATACATGCTAGATCAGATTCTGATTCTGATTCTGAAAGGTGCTTGTCCCTCAACAGTGAAACGTTTGTGTTGACTCGTCGTGAATCATGTACACCACTGTGGAAGAATTCTGACACCGGTTTCAGGGGCGTCTCCTGCTGTGCAGTGTGCCAGACCGCAGGCTATTGATTGGTCGTTTTGCATGTCTGGTGAATATGCTTTGCCTGCAGGTGTAGGCGCTCCTGGTTAAGTGACCAAAGGTACTAGACTCTCCCTAAGGGGTCTGCCAGTCTGACTACCACTGGTGCAGAGTAGGTGAAGGTTGAATTGGGTGATGGTTGGTTTCAGTAATTTAGAAATGGGTCGTCGGTTAGCAGCATTAGCCTCGTAGCTCCAGTGAAAGCTAATTAAGCAAACAAACCTTGGCAGACTGACTACGCCTGTAAGCGAGGGGAAGACTGTAAACCTGAAAATCAGACTAGAAGGGTCTGCCTTCATCAGCATCGCTGTGAGAGGGAAGGAGAACAACGAGCAGAGAACGAACGAGGGGCCTTCTGTGAGATACACAGATGGAGAAGTGCTTAGGGCTCCTGTGTGTGTGTGTGTGTTGGGGGTGGAGGTGGGGGGGTTGACTGCTCCTCTGAGTCACTGCATCCAGGAAATTAGTCCAGCTCCGCTTGGCTGCATGGAGGACCAACTCTCGCTGTCTCTCTCACCCTCTGTTTCTCTCACAGGAGATAATGGGCTCTTGCTCCCCCTACTGGCCACTTAAAAAACTTTTCTCTGTTTTGGGTTTCTTGTAGGAGATTAAGAAGGAGGTGAAGAAGGAGGCGAGTCCGGCCTCCCAACCAGCCGGGCCCAAATCCGACCTGTCCAATGGCAGCGCCAGCCCTGGATCAGAATCCTGCCTCAGACCAGCCAAGAAAGGTACACCTAAATTAAAGCCAGGGCTCTGAAACAGTCAGACCTGCGCGGGTTGCACCTTCTTAGTGCCAGGGCAGTTGGTGGGCTAATCGTTTGACGGTTTGTGCTGGACCTGCAAGGGCAAATTAAGCAAGTAGCATCATGTGCCGTTACAGCAGCTGATTAGTAATCACACATACGGTTATGTGGATTCAGTGTACAACGTAGCTACTGTCTATATACTGTCTATACAAAATACACGCAAGAGTCACATTATTATGACCACCAGCTAATTTCCAGAGTGACTCAGTAAGGTCCTGGTAGGTTGTCACAGGTATCTGGAGCCATGCTGACTGCAGTGCATCCCACATCTGCTGGAGGGTACGTGAGGGAGGGTCCATACAGTGAACACGATGGTCAAGGAGGTCCCACAGAAGCTCCATTGAGTTCATGCGTGGGGAAATAGGGGCCTGGGTGGTACTTTTTAAGTCTTGGTCATGCTCTTCCAACCAATGTCGGACATTTCTAGCCATGTGACATGTGGTATTGTCTTGTGGGAAGATCCCATCCGTCCCAGGGCAGACATTTAATCAGCATATCAGGCAGACATTTAATCAGCATATCATCGCTGTCCAAAGAAAAACAAGTATCTCCAAAATGGCAACTTTACAGGAGAGGCCAAAAACCTCATTAACCTTTAATGGAAGTCAATGGAACCAGACATCTTTTCAAACAGTTTCGAGCCATTTCTGTGGGTCCATTCATCATGAGACTCTCACACAATGTAAACAGCAACTGGTGTGTCCAAATGATGCATAAAAGTAAAAATGGACAAAAGTGGAGATACATGTTTTTCATTGGACAGCGACGATATATGGGTGTACGTGATCTGCAAGGATGAATTCATACACAAAGCGGTTGAGTGGTCTGGATGGATGGATGAGTGTGCCGAAAGAACTCCACAAAGACGTGACTTCCTTCATGAGCTAGGGACTGCTGCAGTCGAAAGTAGGAAGTGGTCATAATAATGTGACTCGACTGTGCATGTGATGTCCCTGTGTACTTTTGACCCTGTTTACAGGGCACATCACATAGTGTCAGAAACTGGTGTGTACAATATGACTCAGCAAGCGTGTTTGTACACCGTTATTATTATTTACTGATATTACTTTACTAATATTCGCTGGTTATGCTTCTCATGGTTTACAAATTACATTTGCAGTTATGGGTAAATTACGTAAAGCATGGCTGAACTGTCGCCATAGCCAGCGCCAGTAAACTGACCATCAGAAATAAACAGCAGCACGCTTTCACAGCCTGCTCACGCTCATTGTCATGATTGTAGAGGTTCAGGCGGGTTCAAATTCCCCTGGCTCTAACCCAGATCCTATTAACTGGGGATTTGGGTCACATTTACTTTTCACACATGAGTACACTGTGGGAATTGTACAACAACACAAACACTAGACAGCCAGACTCAAATTCACCCGTATAAAATACAAATCTATATATATCGTCGCTGTCCAAAGAAAAACAGGTATCTCCAAAATCACAACTTTACAGGAGAGGCCAAAAACCTCATTTAATTTGAATGGCAGTCTATGGAACCAGACGTCTTTCCAAGCAGCTTTGGGCCATTTCTGTTGGTCCACTCTTCACGAAACTCACACCCAGTGTAAACAGCAGCTCATGTGATCAAATGAGGCATAAAAGTAAAAATCAACAAAAATGGAGATACATGTTTTTCTTTGGACACCGACGATATACGAAATGTTGCAATATTCAAAAAGTGCCACATCATGAAAAACTGATTCATCAATAACACACATATGCAGTGGTGTTTATAGTTTGAGCATCTCAGACAGGTCTAAACTACCAGAACTGACCCACCTACTCACCAACAACAATGATAATCTCAGCTTTGACCATGGCATGGTAATGACCCAAGTTGACAATTTATTAGGTGATTATTAGTAGTGTCACATTTATCACAGTAATAACGTGACGCCATTTTTAATGCTGTTTATGCACTTCCTTACTTCCCCCCCTTAAACCCTCTGTGGGCTGCTCTTGTGCGTTTGCATTGACACTATAACTGTAGCCCATCCAGGTAAAAAAAAAAAATGTACTTTTAATATAGTAGAATATTAAGAACTTTAATATTCACTTAATTTTCTCTAGGTTCATCTTGGTGGATAGTACAGTTAAGTACCATAAGCCCTATGTATATTGTAATAGCAGTTTTACTATGATATATTACTATATAGTAATATATTACTATATTACTATACTATTACTATATATATTACTATATTACATAGTAACTACTGTACATAGTAATTCCTATAGCACACTTCCAGCACATTCATCAAGAGGGTCCACCAAGTATGCTTAAATGAACTGTACTTCAGTGTACGTTTGTATTTCTCCTGGCGAGTTTCGCTGGTGACTCTCGATAAGGCCAGTTTATTTTCAGCCTGGTGAATTTGCTTGTCGCTGAAGGATGTTGAGTCTTATTTAAGTAACGCAGCAGTGACACGGCCGTATCAGTGAGGTTAGCACTGGAGGACGTGTTTAGTAGTGCATATCAGCTTATCAGGGGAGGTAGAGAAATGGAGCTGAGTCTGTATTGAATTTGGCAGCTACCTAGCTTAGCATAAATAACTAGTTGGAACTTGGTGTGAACCATCCTCACAAGCAGGGGGAGCTACAGGGGTTGGACAATGAAACTGAAACACCTGGTTTTAGACCACAATCATTTATTAGTATGGTGTAGGGCCTCCTTGTGCGGCCAATACAGCGTCAGTTGGTCTTGGGAATGACATATACTGCGTCCTGCACAGTGGTCAGAGGGAGTTTAAGCCATTCTTCTTGCAGGATAGTGGCCAGGTCACTACGTGATGCTGGTGGAGGTTCGTCCTTCTTGGTGGTATGCTGACATTACCCTGGATACCGTGGCTCTTGATACATCACAAAGACTTGCTGTCTTGGTCACAGATGCGCCAGCAAGACGTGCACCAACCATCTGTCCTTATTTGACCTCTGGTATGTCACCCATAATGCTGTGTGCATTGCAGTATTTTGAGCAGAACTGTGCTCTTACCTGCTAACTGAACCTTCACACTCTGCTCTTACTGGTGCAATGTGCAATTAATGAAGATTGGCCACCAGGCTGGTCCAATTTAGCCATGAGACCGCCCACACTAAAATGACAGGTGTTTCAGTTTCATTGTCCAGCCCCTGTACTTCCATGTGGTGGTTGATGTGTTGATTTGTAGGGAGGAATGAGCACATGATCCTTCTGTTATTCATTTTTTCATGTCGTCTTTTTTATGGGATTATGGAGAGCAGTATTACTAAGAGCACTAAGGAGTATCTGTATGGGTACAGTCCTTACAGGGGGGCAGTCGTGGGCTGGAGGTTAGGGGATCCAGCCTTGTGACCGGAGGGTCGCTGGTTCGATTCCCTGAGCCTACAGTAACGACTGAGGTGCCCTTGAGCAAGGCACCTAACCCCCAACTGCTCCCCGGGCGCCGTGGATAGAGCTGCCCATTGCTCCGGTTAAGTGTGCTCACTGCCCCCTAGTGTGTGTGTTCACTAGTGAGTGTGTTTATGGGTGTTTCACTTCACGGATGGGTTAATTTCTACAGTCCCCTACATTCTGTAGTGATCCAATCACAGTGTGTCCCTATGACACGTTGTATCCCGCTGTACTTGGTGCTTCCCACTTGAGATCCCATGTCACTGCTACATTCCGGTTCGGGCGATATTGCTAGGTGCAGATGAAACCTGCCTACAGTTTACATTACAGTCCATGTTAAGTGTGAGTAGCGTGCTTAAACGAGCCCGGTGTGCTCCTGAGGGGTATCGGAGGGAGTGTGGTGGAGGACAGCTCCTGAAAGTAATTAAAGCAGTCTCTTAGTCAGACAATTAGAGCGGCTCCGCGGATCGTACTCCAAGGACTGGCTGCTACGTCGGCAGCCATGGGGTTTGTGGATATGAGTGAATGTGTCTGGGTGAGTGAGTGAGTGAGTGTGATGGAGAGAGAACGGGGGTGACTGTGACTTGCTTCCTGTTTATCTGTGTCAGGAGACATGGGCTGAAGCCGTAAAGTCTCAGGCAGGCGGTTTATTGGCCTTGACGTTTATGCTTGCCCATTAGTCATCTTGGGAAGTGCCTCGGGCCGTGATATGATTACCCATTACAGGAGGACGTTGTTTGTTTCCCCTCATCCCCTCGTTTTTCAGTCCTGATGGTTTGATATAATGGAGAGAGGAATTTGATGTAGTCTGTTAATGACTCGGAGCGTTATTGGTTCTACACTGGGTTTTGTTTTGAACGGATACACAGCATTTCATACTCCTCCGTTCGGTCTATTGCATGTAGGAGTCTTTCGTTCAGCCGTGTGAACATGAATTATGACTTCAATTATGTAGACTCACACATGCGACCTAGTTTCTAAAGTTGGAACTTAAAAACAGATGTGCAAGAATATGCAAATGATATGCAAATGATCTAAACACGGTTCAGTAAAGTCACTACAGGTTGCTTCTATTCTTGCTTGATATCGGACTCCAGCTGCTTCACAGTTCCAGATCTCCTTTGTCCGGTTTTTCCCTTTTATGTTGCTCCAAATGTCTTTAGTGGGTGACCGGTCCGGACTGCAGGCAGGTCAGTTCAGCACCCGAACCGCGGAGCCATGCTGCTGTGATACGTACAGAATGTGGTTTAGCGCCGTCCTGCTGATATGGACAAGACCTCCCCTGAAAAAGACGTCCTCTGGATGGCAGCATGCGTAGCTCCACAACCTGGACATAGCGTTAGCATTAATGGAGCTTCGTGTGTAGGTCTCCCAGGCCAGTGCACTAATGCCGCGCCCCTGCATACCATCACGGGTGGAGGCTTTTGAGCTGTGAGCTGATGAGAAGCTGGAGGGTTCCTCTTTAGCCACAACGTTAAAACCACATCCTTGTGTCTACACTCACTGTCCATTCTATCAGCTCCACTGACCATATAGGACACTCTGTAGGTGTACAGGTCCAAACTGTAGTCCATCTGTGTCTCTGTATACTGTATTACCCTGTTCTTCAATGATCAGGACCCCCACAGGACCACCACAGAGCAGGTGTCATGCGGGTGGTGGATCATTCTCAGCACTGCAGTGACACTGACGTGGTGGTGGTGTGTTAGTGTGGGTGGTGCTGGTGTGAGTGGATCAGACACAGCAGTGCTGCTGGAGTGTTGAGACACTGTGTCCACTCACTGTCCACTCTATTAGACACTCCTACCTTGCCGGTCCACCTTGTAGATGGACAGTCAGAGACGATAGCTCATCTGCTGCTGCACAGTGCAGTGTTGGTCATCCTCGAGTCCTTCATGAGTGAGCACAGGGCGCTGCCCACAGGACGCTGCCCACAGGACGCTGCCCACAGGACGCTGCCCACAGGACACTGCCCACAGGACACTGCCCACAGGACACTTGATATTGATGTCATGGTGGTGTGTCACTGCAGTGCTGAGAATGATCCACCAGCCACTTCTCGTAGTGCAGTGTTGGTCATCCTCTAGTCCATTATCAGTGGTCACTTTGCACAGGAAGCTGCCCACAGCACACTGTTGGCTGGATAGCTTTGTCTGGTGGACAGTTCTCAGTCCAGCATTGACACTGAGGTGTCCGGCAGTGCTGAGAATGATCCACCCCCCACCAACTACCTGCTCTGTGGTGGTCCTGTGGGGGTCCATTGAAGAACTGGGTAATAAAGTATACAGGGTAACCGATGGACTACAGTGTGGAACTGTACTACAGAGTGTCCTATATGGTCAGTGGAGCTGATAAATGCATATAGAGTGTAGATACGTTGAGTTGGTCATAATATTATGGCTGGTCGGTGGATGTATTTCTGCAATCGTGTTTTATTGTAAATAATTTTGGACCCTGTCTGTTTGTCCCTTTATGGATTGCCCCTACGATATAAATGTCAGCTGACATTTGATCCGAAAGTGAGGATGTTCAGAAGGGTGCACTGATTTGCATGCGCTTGCACAGATCCACACTTGCATGATGAACAGCCACTCAAACAGTACAGCAGCTCAGGCTCGGAGGGAGAAGTGAAACGCTGTTATGGCCAAGCTGTAGAGCTGCCAAATGGACCGTTCACTTGTACGTTTACATAGCTGGAAGGAGGGTTAGTGTCCGGCTTACTGAAACAACGAGTAGGGTGAATCAGGCCCTAGGGGACAGCAGCTGGAGCCCCCTAGTGGTTAAAGGTGGGAGTTCAGCAATAATGGAACAACACCTGACGACTATATCACTACTGTCAGAACAAAACCACATATCTCCAGAATGATAACTTGACAGAGGAGGGGAGAGATCATACGGTACTCCTCTTTTAATGTCCGGAACTGAAAAACGTCAAAACTGGAGATGCCCGGTTTTGCTCTGACAGCAGCTATGTGCATCACGATATTCCCAACATACAGTATTTACACCCACACGGGTTCAGGAACCAGTTCTGGATCCAAAAGCAGCCCATCATTGCTTTTTAATGATAGAAATAACACTACGTAACAAGTATCACACATTTGAGTCACATTATTATGACCACCTCCCACTTTCGTATGCTTTGTAGGCATCTTAGCAGATGCGTTCACCCAGTTCTTCTCCACTCTGGTCTTGATAAATTGGTCCACAGGTGGAGCAGAATGCGTCTGCCGGCTCCTGCAGCCTCCTGAAGTTACCCGTAGCTCCGTATCCACTATCCACTCACTCAACTGGAGCATCAACTGGAATGGCTGTTTAAACACAGCTGTATTTACACTGCTGTGTAGACTACTGGACAGTCCCAGACAGTTCTAAACAGTTCTCCAAAGTTCCAAATAACTCCAGAAATTCTATAAGCTTCTTCTCACAAGTTCCCACAGAAGCTACTTGAAGTCTCCTCAGCACCAAATGTATTGCAGATGTTGTAGACCATAGAGAACTTCTCAAAACATCATTGTCCTGACCACAGAAACAAAATTCCTGGAGACTAGAAGCCTCTTCCTGTAGATGCTAGGCCTAAGCATTTAAGGAAACACACTTGGTGCCCAGGAACAAGTATACCAAGCGTAAACTTCTATACTCAATCAATCAATCAATTAATCAATCAATTAATATTATTTGTATAGCACTTTTTACAGCTACTGTTGTCGCAAAGCAGCTTCACAGAAAAGCAGTTTATATAAAGAAAAAGAAAAATGTGAGTTAATGTACAGACAGGGAATCCAGGTCTAAGCCCCCTGTGAGCAAGCCAGAGGCAGCAGTGGTGAGGAAAAACTCCCTTGGGTAAGGCAGAAACCTCGAGAGGAACGAGGCTCGATGGAGGAACCCGTCCTCCTCAGGTCGATCCCGGAACTAACGGGAAAGGAAGCTAAGGTCATCTATTAGACACAGTCTGGTTAATGTAGGAGGGAGTAATCTAAAGATGGAGCCGACCCATAGGTTCTCTGTTTCAGTGACAGATAGAGTTCATGATCAGAGCCAGAGGCTGGTCATTGTAGACGTGGTAGTCATGTCGGGTGATGAACTGGAGAAACCAGGGCAGGAGGCTCACGGTGGAGATGATGCTCTGGTGACTGTAGCTGCTCAGGGGGTTCCCATGTGATCACTCAGGAGAAATGGCGTTCCTGGGGTTAACAAAGAAGAGAGAGAGAGAGAGAGAGAGAGAGAGAGAGAGAGAGATGCAGAGAGAAAGAGAGAGAGAGAGAGAGACAGACCCAAAGAGAGAGAGAGAGAGAGAGAGAGAGAGAGACAGACCCAAAGAGAGAGAGAGAGACACAGAGAGAGAGAGACAGACAGACAGACCCAAAGAGAGAGAGAGAAAGACCCAGAGAGAGACACACACAGAGAGAGAGAGAGAGAGACCCAGAGAGAGAGAGACGCAGAGAGAGAGACCCAGAGAGAGACACACACAGAGAGAGTGAGAGAGAGAGACACACAGACCCAGAGAGAGAGAGACGCCGAGAGAGAGAGAGAGAGAGAGAGAGAGACGCCGAGAGAGAGAGACCCAGAGAGAGAGACACACACACACACACAGAGACACAGAGAGAGAGAGACACAGAGGAAAAGACGCAGAGAGAGAGAGAGAGAGAGAGAGAGACACACAGGGAGAGAAAGAGAGAGACCCAGAGAGAGAGAGACGCAGAGAGAGAGACCCAGAGAGAGACACACACAGAGAGAGTGAGAGAGAGAGACACACAGACCCAGAGAGAGAGAGACGCCGAGAGAGAGAGAGAGAGAGAGAGACGCCGAGAGAGAGAGACCCAGAGAGAGACACACACACACACAGAGACACAGAGAGAGAGAGAGAGACATAGAGGAAAAGACGCAGAGAGAGAGAGAGAGAGAGAGAGAGAGACACACAGGGAGAGACACACACACACACACAGAGGGAGAGAGAGAGAGAGAGAGACACAGAGGAAAAGACGCAGAGAGAGAGAGAGAGAGACCCAGAGAGAGAGAGAGAGAGACACAGGGAAAGACGCAGACAGAGAGAGACAGAGAGAGACAGAGAAAGAGAGAGAGAGATTAGGAGGACTGAGAGGTAGGCATTGCAGCTTGTTGTATGAGTTGAGTGTGTGTAGTCCTGGAGAGAACTCCTCTGAGCTGGTAGCTCCTCAGTGTTATCTATCAGGATTGATCAGCTCATAGAGAAGACGGATGAGAGGGAGAGAAAAACAGTTTTATCAGCAGGTAAATCTCACCATGTGGCTGTGGCCGTCAGACGGTTTGGTTACAGAGCCAACCCCATGGTAACAGTCTGATAGGCTGCCGTTTACTTCACTTGCCTAAAGAACCAGAACCAGACAGCAGAGTGATGAAGCGTCTGGTATATAGGATGTGGATATTGATTGCAATCAGTCCAAATGCGCATCCTTCCTCCTTGGGACCAGACCGGATAGCACACCAAGCACAAAAGCTAGATAAGTAAAATCAGAATTTACAGTTATATGGAATATTGAATAGAGAAGAACTGATAACTCAGAGAGCCCTATGAAAGGAGCGGCGAGAAGCAGACCTGAACGTCTGAATGAAGCTCAGTCTCTGGTAGCAGTGAAACCAGTGCCCACTGTAAGGCGTTTATCACAGTAATTACCTAGAACATCCATCACCGCTGCTAAAAGCCTACAGTGATGGTCTTTTACGAGGAATAACAGAGAAGCTGCTGATTGCTGCCATTATATCAGCTCCCTGCTGGAGCCAATGCATGAATTTATGTAAATCATATGTAAATTAGGTGCCGCATTTCACATGCTGAAGCCAAATTATAGTTTGTGTTCAAATTTGCTTTTGTGTCCGGGTCATACGAATCAAAGAGGGAGTAGTTCATGCTTCGCTTCATGCGTCGGCACGTGTATTCATGAGTCCCTCTTTGTGTTGAGCAGTGGGTGGGTTGAGCGTGGGAAAGGGGACTGGGGGGGAATGGGGGAGAAAAAGGAACAGGAGGAAAAATCACACTACTAGTATCTGTCTATGCATGTATGTATGTATGTTTGAGTCTGTATGTATGTAGGTATGTGTATGTATGTACGTATGTGTCTATGTATGTATGTATGTAGGTAGGTGTAGATATGTGTCTATGTATGTAGGTATGGGTCTGTGTATGTATGTATGTATGTATGTATGTATGTAGGTATGGGTCTGTGTATGTATGTATGTATGTATGTATGTATGTAGGTATGGGTCTATGTATGTATGTATGTATGTATGTAGGTATAGGTCTATGTATGTATGTATGTATGTATGTATGTATGTATGTATGGGTCTATGTATGTATGTATGTATGTAGGTATAGGTCTATGTATGTATGTAGGTATGGGTCTATGTATGTATGTATGTAGGTATAGGTCTATGTATGTAGGTATGGGTCTATGTATGTATGTAGGTATGGGTCTATGTATGTATGTAGGTATGGGTCTATGTATGTATGTAGGTATGGGTCTATGTATGTATGTATGTATGTAGGTATGGGTCTATGTATGTATGTAGGTATGTAGGTATGGGTCTATGTATGTATGTAGGTATGTAGGTATGGGTCTATGTATGTATGTAGGTATGTGTATATGTATGTATGTATGTATGTTTGTATGTATGTATGTATGTATGTATGTATGGGTCTATGTATGTATGTATGTATGTAGGTATGGGTCTATGTATGTATGTAGGTATGGGTCTATGTATGTATGTATGTATGTAGGTATGGGTCTATGTATGTATGTAGGTATGTAGGTATGTATGTATGTATGGGTCTATGTATGTATGTATGTAGGTATAGGTCTATGTATGTATGTAGGTATGGGTCTATGTATGTATGTATGTAGGTATAGGTCTATGTATGTAGGTATGGGTCTATGTATGTATGTAGGTATGGGTCTATGTATGTATGTAGGTATGGGTCTATGTATGTATGTATGTATGTAGGTATGGGTCTATGTATGTATGTATGTATGTAGGTATGGGTCTATGTATGTATGTATGTATGTATGTATGTATGTATGTATGTATGTATGTATGTAGGTATGGGTCTATGTATGTATGTATGTATGTAGGTATGGGTCTATGTATGTATGTAGGTATGTAGGTATGGGTCTATGTATGTATGTAGGTATGGGTCTATGTATGTATGTATGTATGTAGGTATGGGTCTATGTATGTATGTAGGTATGGGTCTATGTATGTATGTATGTATGTAGGTATGGGTCTATGTATGTATGTATGTATGTAGGTATGGGTCTATGTATGTATGTATGTATGTAGGTATGGGTCTATGTATGTATGTATGTATGTAGGTATGGGTCTATGTATGTATGTATGTATGTAGGTATGGGTCTATGTATGTAGGTATGTATGTAGGTATGGGTCTATGTATGTAGGTATGTATGTAGGTATGGGTCTATGTATGTAGGTATGGGTCTATGTGTCTAGGTATCTATTTAGCTATGTGTCTATGTATGTATGTGCACTTTACTGCCAAGAGTATTTGCTCACCTGCCTTCACACACAAATGAACTTGAGTGACACCCCATTCTTAATCCATAGGGTGTAATATGATGTCGGCCCACCCTTTACAGCTACAACAGCGTCAACTCCTCTGGAAAGGCTTTGCTCAATGTTTAGGAATGTGCTAGTGAGAATTTCTGACCATTCTTCCAGAAGCTCATTTGTGAGGTCAGACACTGGTGTTGGACGAGAAGGCCTGGCTCTCAGTCTCCGCTCTAATCCATCCCAAAGGTGTTCTATCGGGTGGAGGTCAGGACTCTGTGCAGGCCAGTCCAGTCCCTCCACACCAAACTCACTCACCCATGTCTTGTCTCGTCTCTGCAGTCGTGTTGGAACAGGAAGGGGCCGTCCCCAAACTGTTCCCAGAAAGTTGGGAGAATGAAGTGGTCCAGAGTGTCTTGGTCTGCTGAAGCATTAAGAGTTCCTATCGCTGGAACTAAGGGTCCGAGCCCAACTCCTGAACAACAACCCCACACCATAATCCGCCCTGCTCCACCCATCTATACACTCATCACAGTGCAGTCAGAGTACCATTCTCCTGGCAACCGCCAAACCCAGTCTGGTCAGATTGCCAGTCGTAGAATTTGTGAGAGTAATAATAAATAAATAAATAAATAAATAAATAAATAAATGAGACCTACATATCACGTTACCAAACGCATCATATGGCCCACCCCTAGCTCACATATTCCCCTATATCCGTGTTTCTGTGTCATAACAGGCGAGAACATCCGGAAGAGGCGCTGCAAAGCTGCCTTTAGCTACTTCCCACAGAATGAAGACGAGCTGGAGCTCAAGGTTGGGGACGTCATTGAGGTTCTGGGAGAGGTAAGCGTCCTCAAGTACAGGATCTTATTTAGCAATCAGTTAAAGCATCGATGCCTGAGATGGACTTAAACGGCCAGTATGCAGTCTGAAGTGTGCTGGTATGTTGCAGGTGGAGGAAGGCTGGTGGGAAGGCTGTCTCAATGGCAAGACGGGGATGTTCCCTTCCAACTTCACCAAAGAGTTTCTGCCCGATGAAGAGGATCTGGCAACCCCACCTGAGGATACTCGCAGCACAAAAACCAGTCAGTCTGAAATTCAAACCAGGTTTCTTACCAAGGGAAGCGATCGACTGTGCCATGCTCCGCCCACACATGCCTACTGTCCCAGGAGCTGTTACCAGGTTGGACAGGCTTACAGGGAAATCCCATTCAAGCTAATGTGAAGTTATGGGTTATTCTCAATGCTCAACTTTGATATTTGCGTTCAGTTCAGTTACATCGTTTCCTTGATTGTGGTGTTGTGGGTAATCAGAAGTAGGCTGGTTGGCAATGGGCACCACCAATTAGCCATCATGCTAACATTAGCTAATGGTCTAAATGTAGGCATGTTGTTGTTTCTCCTGAAGTTTGTCCAACCTGGCAACAGTTTATACAATCGCAGAGCAAAGATCAGATAATTGCGCAACGCCATGCAGCCCGCTTCCTCCGAGCTGACTGACCCAGAACACACAAATTTGAATACAAAAAAAACAACTAGCACCATTTCCTGTATTTATGATCGTGTGGCTGCAGTAGAAGGCGTCTGTAGGGTCTACAGAGTTCATAGGATCTAGAGCTTTTGAACATAAGCCAATGAGTTTACAATACACATCATGCTTCAATATACCATGATGCATCACCCAGGTTATGGTGGTTATCACGGATATGTACACTGCCTGGCCAAAAAAAAGTCACACGCTCTAATATATGGTTGGACCGCCTTTAGCTGGGGCTGTCCAGAGTTACATTCATATTGGTGATGGGACATTGGGACCACTTTGGGGCGCAGTCTTCTCAAGCACATCCCAAAGATTCTCAAAGGGCTTCAGGTCTGGACTCTGTGGGGGCCAATCCATATGTGAAAGTGATGTCTCATGCTCCCTGAACCACTCTTATACAATCTGAACCTGATGAATCCTGGCATTGCCATCTTGGAATATGCCCGTGCCATCAAATCCATTGATGGAATAACCATAACGGTCGTTGAGTATATTCAGGTAGTCAGCTGACCTTTGGGCACACAGCTGTTTAGTCCCGATCCCTTGAAGTTCCCTTCGCGTTGTGCGTGTGGAGATGCTCTTACTTTCACTATTAAACATCTCCCTGAGCTCTGCTGGGGTTTTCTACCATTTGATTGCACCAAAGGTGTAGGTGAACGCCGATCACCATCATTCAGGATGTTTTCCGACCATGTTCATTCCTGGAAGTTGATGTTTCCCCACCGTCATTCCACTTTTTAATCATTCAGTGGACAGTTTCTAACCCGATGTCAGTACTTTCAGCATCTCCTTAGATGTCTTCTCTGCCCGATGCCAATAATTTGACACATCTGAAACAGATGAACATCTTTTCCGCCACCACAGGATGTCTCTTTCGACATGGTTGTTTAAGAAAGGGGAAGCTACTCGCTGCATCAGTTAGGGTTTAATAACTTGTTGCCAGCTGAAACATAATCCCCCATGCAGTAATCATCCAACGGGAGGCTCTTACCTAATTGGTTAGTTAAATCCAGGTGGTGCCAGGCAGTGTACGTATATGTAGCACCAGGTTAATACAATACACTTCCTGGGTTACTGTGCACACAGTCTGTGTATTTACTAGTACTCCAGACAAGCGTGTTAATGTAATCAGATGTACGTATGAAGGTTTGGGTCTTATTCCATGTATGCAGCAAATCGATGCTGTCTGTTTTCACATGTGGCCTGGAGTTTCTTTTGAATGAGTTCAGCCCACTAGCCTAGTAGGGTCCTAGCCAGGTCTCAGTGGGTGGACCAATCAGAGCAGCCGTTTCAGCATGACATCACTGCTCCCAAGAGATGGAACAGAAACTCAGAGACGAGGCAGAGCACTGGCTCTTGACTAGAGTGAAAACAGATGTTTGTGTGTGTGTGTGTGTGTAAGTGTGTGTGTGTGTGTGTGTGTGTGTAAGTGTGTGTGGAGATTTAACCCACTTTCTAATGAGTCAGCTCTGAAAGTGTGGGCACCTGGGATGCCTTTACGTATAAAACTGGATAACACACACACACACACATACATACTACATGCGCGCACACACACACACACACACACACACACACACACACACACACACATACATACTACATGCGCGCACACACACACACACACACACACACACACACACACATACATACTACATGCGCACACACACACACACACACATACACATACTACATGCGCACACACACACACACACACACACATACATACTACATGCGCACACACACACACACATACATCCTACATGCACACACACACATACATACTACATGCGCACACACACACACACACACAAATACACATACATACTATATGCACACACACACACACACACACATACATACTATATGCACACACACACAGACACACATACATACTACATGCACACACAGATACATACTACATGCGCATACACACACACACACACACACACACATACATACTATATGCACACACACACAGACACACATACATACTACATGCACACACAGATACATACTACATGCGCATACACACACACACACACACACACACATACATACTATATGCACACACACACAGACACACATACATACTACATGCACACACAGATACATACTACATGCGCATACACACACACACACACACACACACACATACATACTACATGCACACACACACACACACACACATACTACACACGCACACACACACACACACACACATACACACTACATGCACACACACACACATACATACTACACGCGCACACACACATACTAGACACGCACACACACACGCACACACATACATACTACATGCACACACACGCGCGCGCACACGCACGCACGCACGCACACACACACACATACATACTACATGCAGACACAGACACACACACACACACACGCACACGCTCGCAATGTCACCTCTATTTTAAGACGGTCTGAAAGTCCTTATCGTCTCTCTTTGCATGTGTGTAGGCGTTAAGGACAGCACAGGCTCGGAGAGTGATGGGGGAGACAGCAGCAGCGCTCGCTCAGATGCAGGCAGTGTGGCTTCCAGCTCAGAGATCCAGCCAAAGAAAGTGCGTGGCTTTGGCTTCGGGGACATCTTCAAGGATCAGCCGATCAAGCTCCGCCCACGATCGCTGGACATGGACAACGAGCTGGAGAAGGTCAGATATTGCTGAAACGTGGAGCATACTGAACTCCATATGAACTCGATCATACAGGAGGGCCTCGCTCTGTTTACTAGGCCCGCTTTATAGGGGGTATAAAGGGCCCCAGTAGGGGCTCAGTACACTAGGGCACAGTTTAAAGCCACTCCAGACAAACACGTAGTCTAGCACCCCGGTAGCGTGACCCTTACTGTTGTGAGTGAGCGGAGGTGAGTAGGACGTGCTTTGGCGCCTCCACGTCGTAAGTAGTTGAGTTTTTAAGGGGAGGAAAGGTTTATGTTGCTGTTTAAGGTTCATTTGTAAGGGCCGAGGAGCCTGAATACGGGTGGAGTGGTGGGTTTTCGAGAGTAGAGCACAGGGCTGTGTGTTAAGCTGCCCAAGGAATATCTACACACCAAATCCTTTATCAGTACAGTTGGATCTCCATTCCTGTCTGTTGGATCTCCATTACTGTCCACTGTAGCTCCATCCATGGTCTCTTCAGTTTTGTCCATTGAATCTACACTTTCATCTGTTGGGTCTATGTTATATCTCCATTTTCATTTATTGTATCTACTTTTCTGTTCTATGTATCTGCCCTTTCCATCCGTTGTATCTTCTTTT
>JAMWET010001663.1:742500-755000 GCA_024036415.1 Prochilodus magdalenae | reverse complement strand
TATTGTTCAAGTCTGGAGGAAACAGGAAGTTGTCTTTCAGCTTTCCTCCTCTTCTGTCTGCGCTGAGCTCACAGGATGTGACGCTGTTGTGCTTTGCAAAACATAGGTAGTGGCGAAGCATTTGAAGTCCTAAAGGGTTTGCCTGGACTGCGTTACTGTTATTGGTAATCTTGAAGCACTAATCTCGGTCTGCCCAGTCTGTAGCATAAGGTCAGTTACCACAAACGAGATTACCGACGCACTTCCTTGTTCTCAGAAAAGAGCAGAGAACCGGCTGACAGACTTACAATAGAAGGCAGTGGGCAGATGCTTTAGCAGATAGATATGGAGTCAGCAGGTCTAAGTACAGTATAAGGAAGCTCATGAAAGATGTAGACTACATGTAAAAAACACACACTCATCATTAAAAGAAGAGAGAAGGAAGTGTGGGATTGCAGTGGTGTTGGGAAGGAAGACAGTTAAGGTTAGCTGGACCAGTAAATGATAAATTTAGACTGATATGATCAATATTTATTGAGCTACGCCTACAGAAGTCTGTCTCTCAGTATGGTGCTGGTTTACGCAAGTGCCAGACGTCTCGGTATGGAGTTGTAGAGGTTGCTAATGGTGTCCTGTGCTAATCCATCCCATGCAGCTTACTCATTATTCATTTTACAAGTAGGCCAGTGCAGTGTTAGGAGTCTTGCCCAAGGACTGTCATTGGTGTAGCTCATCATTTGCTACCTAGGCTGGGATTTGAACCCCCGTCTCCCACATGGGGTGGTAGCTCTCTGGTGGGTAGTGGTGTTAACCACTGAGCTACACCAACCTAAATATCCTGACACAGTTCCGGCAGATGGTGCGGTAGGGGTGGGGGTGGAGTGACACCAGGCCTTCTGGACGTGTGACAGTAATCTGTTCATCTCGGTGCTGAACACGGTGCCTACACACGGGTACAGCAGTCGTCTCCACTGAAACAAAAGTGGGACTCGTCACTGAAGATGAGCTGCTGCCATTCTGAGTCACTCCATGACAGTCACGACACCAGTGCAGTCTTTGGTGACGGTGACGTTGATGGTCTGCGCGCATGTAGTCCTGCGTCGTCTGCCAATGGTGTTGGCAATAGACTGTAACATGCCTTGATTAGCATAGACAGTAATTACAATCACTGTTCATTGAGAAGAACAGAGGACCTGTTGGCACATTGCTGTTTTGGTCACCAGCTTCTGTTTGGTCAGGGATGCCGACGCAGATTAAGCCTAATCCAGGAGTACACAGCACACTGAAGGGGGATCCATCACTTAAGGGAACATACTGTTGGCATTCCAGCCCTTTTCTCTGTTGCAAGGTGATGTCATCTCGTAACACACTCCTTACTGCCCGCCTACCAGCAAGACTGGCACACTCTCACACCACACAGAGAGTTAAAACCGTCCACTCTGAAATGCCCACGTCTAGCTCGCGAAGGTCTACCAGCTTGTTGCACCTGGACTTTCAGGAACAGGCTCAGGCTCAAACTGCAGAAGCAACACCGTTGCAAAAATAGCCACAGCCCACAGCAATCTGGGGGCGGCACTTGAAGCAGGATGCCACTCTGGCGGTTCACCAGAATGGGTGAGCTGACAAAGCAGAGGGCACCGGAGACATCGAGAGACACTGAAGCTCTAACAAAGCATTTCAGGGTGGATACAGATGTTAGGGATATGAAATTACTGAAGCATGAGCATAAGAAGTCCCCTTTCAATCCCTGTCCAGGAAACCAAACAGGCTAAAACTGGTTCTATATGACCACAGTCTAGTCTATATAGCAGGGTTCCCATACTAGAGGAACCAGTTTGGGTTCTTTGATGTGTCAGTGTTCTATATAAGACCGTTCACCTTTCCTCTAGAACTCTAGAAACCTTCAGCAAGCATTGTTTGGACTGCTACTGCTGTGCCGAATATGAAAATCTATTTTTTTTCAATGTGTGTTTCTAGCGAATTAGCCTGGACTACCCACATACAAATTGGCCCATGTTTTCCATAACCCTGCCCCCAACACCACCACCACCCCACCTCCCGCCCCCAACATCTCTCTCCTTTAGTCTCTCCCTCCCTCTCTCTCTCTTTCTGCACTAAAGCAGAAGTGTGTCGTGTGACTCAGGGGTAGGAGGGAACTGCAGCTAGACTGAAAGTTCCTGGACCGCTCTTGGTTATCACTCCCTCACACGCGTGTACAAACACAGCGGTTCACCCACCGGGGGCTTTGTTCACCGTACTGGAGGTTAACATGGACTGTCTTTGAAAAGGACAAGCGTCAGGTAAAAGGAAACTTGCTAGCATGCTGTATTGCCTACATCACTTCTTCCCTCTTTCTCTGTCTTGCACTTCTCCTGCGCTGTTTTTCCGACCTCTGGTGAAGAGCAGAGTAAAACACATTGAGGCTAAACCGTTAGCTCAGTGCTCCGAACGCGGTTCAGTGTTGCAGTTGTTGTGGCTAAGATGATGCGGTTTATAGGGGATGTAATCTCACACGGTCTGGAAGTAAGGGTCGTGGCAAGGGGGGGCTGTCAGCAGCGTAGGCCCCCAGGGGCCCGGCCAGGATCCAGATGTTGCTCAGATGTTGCCCCTAGATGTTCAAGTAATGTCGTTTTAACGCTTGTCCACCACATGAGTCTTGTTAGTCGGTCTCCGCCATTGCCGGCCTAAATGAAAGAGAGAGAGGGAGAGGAAGAGGGTGGAGGAGAAGGAAGAGTTGAAGGAGGGTCGGGTTTTTTTTCCCTGACTGAACAGAGCAGCGAGTGTGAGAGTGTGTGTGTGTGTGTGTGTGTGCGGCTGCTTTGAGCACACACAGTGTTAAAGAGCTTGTTTTATGGGAACTTGGAAGGATCCCCCGGTCCATGTTTGTGGAGGGAGTGTGGCTTTATGTACAGTATGCTATTCATTCTCTCTCTCTCTCTCTCTCTCTCTCTCTCTCTCTCTGTGTCTCTCTCTCTATCTCTCTCTCTCTCTCCTATCTATCTATCTATCTATCTATCTCTCTCTCTCTCTCTCTCTCTCTCTCTCTCTTTTTCTCTATCTCTCTCTCTCTGTCTCTCTCTCTCTCTCTCTCTCGCTATCTATCTATCTATCTATCTATCTCTCTCTCACTATCTCTCTCTCACTATCTCTCTCTCTCTCTCTCTCTCTCTCTCTCTCTCTCTCTCTCTCTCTCTCTCTGTCTCTCTCTCTCTCTCTCTCTCTCTCTCTCTCTCTCTGTGTGTGTCTCTCTCTCTCTCTCTCTATCTCTCTCTCTCTCTCTCTCTCTGTGTCTCTCTCCTCTCTCTCTATCTCTCTCTCTCTCCTATCTATATATCTATCTATCTCTCTCTATCCTATCTATCTATCTATCTATCTATCTATCTATCTATCTATCTATCTCTCTCTCTCTCTCTCTCTCTCTCCATCGCTCTCTCTCTTAATGACACATTAATCACCAGCTGGTGCCATCTGATGGTCTGAGAAGCGCTCTACCTGTACTGATAGTTTGAGAATCATTTCTCTTGAGCACCAATTACTGAGCATTGGATTGATCACTTATCCTGCAGCTGGAGATCTACATGCCACTAACATTAAGATATACGGTGTTAACGTTATTGTAGGTTCTGCAGTATGGCCAAGAACTATCTAGAACACCACATCTCTTTCAATGTACTACCTTATTAGCGTTTTATTAGCGTTTATTTGTTAGCGTTAGCCAGTGCTAAACGCAAGGCCTTCCTAGGATGTTCCATTTCCAGTTATATATGGCCTCAGCTGTTAGTTAGCTAGTGCCAAACACTGAGAACCTCCTAAAACATTACATCTCTATTAACATATTACCTCAATTGTTGGCGTTAGCTAGTGCTAAATGGCAAAAGCTTTCTAGAACATTACATATTTGATAGTATTTTGCCTCAGCTGTTAGCATTAGCTTGTGCTAAATGGCAAGAAGTTCCCAAAAAAATTACATCTCTGTGAATACATTGCCTCAGCTGTTAGCGTTAGCTAATTCTAAATGGCAAGAGCTGTCTAGAACATTACATCTCCTTTGATGTGTTACCTTAGCTGTTAGCCTTAGCTCAAGCTAAACGGTAAACACTATCTAGAACATTTAATGTGTGTTAGTATATTACCTCAGCTGTTAGCATTAGCAAGTGTTAAATACACAAAGAAAGAAATCTGCATTGTTTAACATAGACAGGGATCCAGAGTCAGGCGGCTTGTTCAATCGCATGATCTAGGCAGCCTGCAAAAACACTGCCCGGGTTGTCGTAATTTCACAGTTTGTGGGTTTCACATGTGGGTCCCGATACCCAAACACATAAGCACAAGAAATGAAAAGTGAGATTTTTGCAACATGTTCCTTTTAGAGCTTCTAGAACACTGTACTACTGCATATACACACACACACACACACACACACACACATATATATATATATATATATATATATAAATAGATAGATAGATACACACAGCTCTGGAAACATTTAAGAGACCACCTGAAAATGATCAGTGTCTCTAGGAGTACAGGTTCTGGGTTTGTGTTGGTTCTGTTTGATTCTCTACACTACTGGAACCATATCTCCCGAACTCCAGATCAGATATTGTATTAGATCTGTTTATTTAGAAAATCACTAATGACCTCCAGAAGCCTGTTTTTAGAACCTGTGCGTTTCACCCCAGCCACCGCTCGCCAGTCTCTCTGTAGGTCACTTGAGGTCACCTTACGGTGGGTAAGGGACATTGGAATGAGGTGGCGCTCATCACGGTCAGTAGAGAGTGGGTTTGGCCCTCTGCCAGTCTGTAGCTGTGTTGTCCTGTGTATTGGCTGCTGGACCTTGTTCTTATGAACCAGACGCTCACTGTATCTGCCAGTAAAGCTAGAACCCAACCTTCAGTTCCTCACTAAGAACCTGCTGTACATGTGGAGATGCTGATTTAAGAAGAAACCGGAGTGGGCTCTTATATAAATTTATATATATAAGGGAGATGTACAGAAAGTGGACTGAGCAGGAATTAGACCAAACCCTACTGACACTTTTGACGCTTCTGTAGTATCATGGTAGAGCACTAAGTAGCTGT
Organism: Prochilodus magdalenae; assembly: GCA_024036415.1. NCBI lineage: Eukaryota > Metazoa > Chordata > Actinopteri > Characiformes > Prochilodontidae > Prochilodus > Prochilodus magdalenae. Next base: position 749,937 of record JAMWET010001663.1, on the reverse strand, counting down.
GCTATTCCCCTGTGATCTGTGCTAAGTAAGCTTATGCCCAGGCCCGGCTTATGGAAACGGGTGTGGCTGTTTATGTGCGATGAGTAATTGACCCGGTCCTCCTCTTTCCACAGCAGCAGACGGCGAAGAAAGCGGCCCCGGCTGTTGCCCCGGAAGCCATGAAGACGGAGCCTGACAACAAGGCCAAAGGTAGTGGCCCGTTAGTTTAGTGGCTGATCATTAGTCGGATTCATTCCACTTGATAAAGGCCTGCTTTGTCTGATCTGTCCACAGCAAAGGAGTTCTGCAAAGTGTTGTTCCCGTACGAGGCCCAAAATGAGGACGAGCTGTCGATCAAGGAGGGGGAAATTGTCACCATTATTAGTAAGGTGAGTGGAAATGCTTTAGCTCGGTGCATATTCTAGATCTGCTATGCGTGTGAGGAACAAGACTTCCTGCGCTGAGTTGTTACTTGCAAGCCTAACATTAGAGGTGAACACTTTATTGTGCATGCAGTGGATATGATATCTTAAAAATAACACGACTGCTGGCATGTTTCACTACAAAGGGGACAGAATTAGTTCAGGATTGGATTTAGTGCAGCACATTGTGTCTGTGTATCTGTGTGTCTGTCTGTGTGCGTCTGTCTGTCTGTGTGTGCGTCTGTCTGTCTGTGTGTGTGGGTGTCTGTCTGCTGTGTGTCTGTCTGTGTGCGTGCGTGCGTGTTTGTGTGTGCGCGTGTGTGTGCGCATGTGTGTGGGTGTCTGTCTGCTGTGTGTGTGTGCGCGTGTGTATGTGTGTCTGTGTGTGTGTGTGCGTCTGTGTGTGTCTGTGTGTGTGTGTGTGTGTGTCTGTGTGTGTTGGTGTGTGTGTCTGTGTGTGTGCGCATGTGTGTGGGTGTCTGTGTGTGTGGGTGTCTGTCTGGGTGTCTGTCTGATGTGTGTGTGTGTGTGTGTGCGTCTGTGTGTGTCTGTGTGTGCGTGTGTGTGTGTATGGATGTCTGTGTGTGTGTCCGCGTGTGTGGGTGTCTGTCTGCTCTGTGTGCGTGGGTGTCTGTCTGCTCTGTGTGCGTGGGTGTCTGTCTGCTGTGTCTGTGTGTGTGGGTGTCTGTCTGCTGTGTCTGTGTGTGTGTGGGTGTCTGTCTGCTGTGTGTGTGTCTGTGTGTGTGCGCGCGTGCGTGTGTGTCTGTGTGTGCGCGCGCGTGTGTGTGTGGGTGTCTGTCTGCTCTGTGTGTGTGTCTGTGTGTGTGGGTGTCTGTCTGCTCTGTGTGTGTGTCTGTGTCTGTGTGTGTGTGCATCTGTCTGCTGTGTGTGTGTCTGTGTCTGTGTGTGTGTGCATCTGTCTGCTCTGTGTGTGTGTCTGTGTCTGTGTGTGTGTGCGCGCTTGTGTGTGGGTGTCTGTCTGCTCTGTGTGTGTGTCTGTGTGTGTGCACGTGCGTGTGTGTCTGTGTGTGTGGGTGTCTGTCTGCTCTGTGTGTGTGGGTGTCTGTCTGCTCTGTGTGTGTCTGTGTGTGTGGGTGTCTGTCTGCTGAGTGTGTGTAGCATCAAATTCAATCAGTCCAACATGAGAGGATAAAGACGACTGACGGCAGCGAAACTAACCAGCATTTCATAACAGAGCACTACTCAATCTAACGTAGCATAGCTAGCTAGCATTACATTACATCTCTGTTAACATTTTACCTCAGCTTAATGTTAACATTTTACCTCAGAACTTTCTAGAAAATAAATATTTTGTTAATGTAGTACCTCAATTGTTGGTGTTAGCTAGTGCTAAAAGGCAAAAACTGTCTAGAACATCACAGCTCTGTTAAAATAGTACCTCAGAAACTGTGAAACCCAGAACATCCCATTTTTCTTAGTATATTGCCTCATCTAGTGCTAAACAGCAAGAGCTTCATAAAACATTACATCTCTGTTGTTACCGTTAGCAAGTGCTAAATGAAAACAACTGTCTAGAACATTACATATCTGTCAAAATATAACCTCAGCTCAGTACTACATGGCGAGAACCTCCTAAGACTGTTAGCTGTTAGCGTTAGCTAGTTCTAAACGCTGTTAATATATTTCCACTGCTGTTAGTGTTAGCGCATCCAAAATGCAGAGAACTATCTAGAATATTACATCTCCTTTGATATATTACCTTGTCTGTTAGCCTTAGCGTGCGCAAACGCAATCTAGAACATTACGTCTGTGTGAGTATATTACCTCAGCTGTTAGCAGTAGCAAGTGCTAAATGTACGAATAACCAAAGAACAAGATTCCTACGATCGCACAGTGTATCCCTGGCTTTGGAGGTCATTAAACAACAGCTTAACCAGCCCATCCTAAGATTCCAACAGGATATAAAATTCCTGGGATCCATTAGCCTGTGATTCCACTACTCATATTAATGTAGCACTGCTAGCTGGCTAATCAGCTGGATAATGATGTAAGTGCTAAGGTAACCTGCACGCATACACAATAACAACCACTTCATTCTAATTGATTTCTGAAGGATGGTTTTGTTGAATGCCAACTTATTAGGTTCTTACACTGAAGTCTTTGTTCCAGCTAAAGTCTCTGCATGAACAGGCTCTAGTTAAACAATGATTCACTTAGTAACAACAGAACAGCAGCACACATGTCACTCTCAGGAGGAAGTGAGAGACACTTACCGGCATGCTGAGTGACAAAAATGACAGTGACCTTAGGCGCTCTTTAGGTGATGCTTTCTGTTTTGCTCAGTGTGTCCAATTAAAGCTGCACAGGTGCGAACACAGTGATGTGTGTGTGTGTGTGTGTGTGTGTGTGTGTGTGTGTGTGTGTGTGTACATATTAAGAAGCACTGGTGAATCAGTTTTTGCTTCGGTTGGTTTACTGCAATACCTTCATTCATTAGGCAACCCACAGAAACTCATCTCGAACTGCGTTTCAAACCATAATCCATTATATGATTATGATTCATAATGATAATCAAGCTTATGATATGTCAAGTTCAAAGCTCGTCTTGGTCTTAGCTAGATTCCATCACAGTTAGAGATGCTACTCTATACTGCCAAAAGTATTCGGCCGTCTGCCCTCACACGCATATGAACTTGAGTGTTGACTTGAGGGAGTTCCCGTTCCTAATCCATAGGGTGTAGTATGATGTCGGCCCAGTCTTTCCAGGTATAACAGCTTCAACTCCTCAGGGAAGGCTTTCCACAAGGGTTAGGAATGTGTTTATAGGAATTTCTGACCATTCTTCCAGAAGCACATTGGTGAGGTCAGACACTGATGTTGGATGAGAAGGCCTGGCTCGCAGTCTCCGCTCTAATTCATCCCAGAGGTGTTCTGTGGGGTTGAGGTCAGGCAGAGCAGCAGTCATGCCTTAAATAAACAATCTACACCTCCAGATCTCTCTTATGATCATCGTCCATGTTCACCATCGGTGTGGCTTCATACTGCTGACGACCAATGTGGAATGACTGCTTCTGTGCTGTCATATGAATGCAACATAAAACTACAGCCCTGTCCTCGTAATAATAATAATAATAGTAATAATAATAATAATAATAATAATAATAAATAAGGATAAAATGCTTTGTTTTTATTGGTGTACATGTCAAGCCATATTTCCTATTATGTGGTCTGGTTCTGGATTTAACCAGATTATAACTAGTACACTCAGACTTGTTCCCTAGTACACTCAGACTTGTTCCCTAGTACACTTAGACTTGTTCCCTAGTACACCCAGACTTGTTCCCTAGTACACTAAGACTTGTTCCCTAGTACACTCAGACTTGTTACCTAGTACACTTAGACATGTTTCCTAGTACACCCAGACTTGTTCCCTAGTATACTCATACTTGTTCCCTCGTACACTCAGACTTGTTCCCTAGTACACTCAGACTTGTTCCCTAGTACACTCAGACTTGTTCCCTAGTACACTCAGACTTGTTGCCTAGTACACTCAGACTTGTTCCCTAGTACACTCCGACTTGTTCCCTAGTGCACTCAGACTTGTTCCCTCGTACACTCAGACTTGTTCCCTAGTACACTCAGACTTGTTCCCTAGTACACTCCGACTTGTTCCCTAGTACACTCAGACTTGTTCCCTAGTACACTCAGACATGTTCCCTAGTACACTCAGACTTGTTCCCTAGTACACTCAAACATGTTCCCTCATACACTCAGACATGTTCCCTAGTACACTCAGACTTGTTCCCTAGTACACTCAGACATGTTCCCTAGTGTGCTCAGACATTGTCACTAGTACACTCAGGCATTTTCATTAGTACACTCAGACTTGTTCCCTAGTACACTCCAACTTGTTCACTAGTACACTCAGACTTGTTCCATAGTACACTCAGACATGTTCCCTAGTACACCCAGACTTGTTCCCTAGTGTGCTCAGACATTGTCACTAGTACACTCAGGCATTTTCATTAGTACACTCAGACATGTTCCCTAGTACACTCAGACATGTTCGCTAGTGTGCACACATTTTTACTAGTGCACTCAGACATTGTCAGTAGTGCGCTCGGACATGTTCCCTAGTGCGCTCGGACATTTTCAGTAGTAGTTACTCTGTTAGCTGTATGTGTGATGTTACTCTGGGTTGAGCAGTCTGAGGGCAGTGAGCTATATAAGGGAGAACGCTGTGGAAACAGCTCCCCCTACTAAGATACCTGTTTTTATACCCTGTGGTTATTAGAATGGGCTTGTGTGTGTTTGTGTAGGACTGTGCCGATGCCGGTTGGTGGCTAGGTGAGCTGAACGGTAAACAGGGTGTGTTTCCGGACAACTTTGTGAAGCTGTTCATTCCTGAGATAGAAAAAGAGGTAAGATCTGTCCTCTCATACACACAGACACATAATACTCCTTCCCTGCAGCGTCCAGGGCTGCAGCTGGATTTGCCTGCCCTCGCCATTGAGGGCCTCAGTCTCTGGTCGGCGTGAGAGCTGTGGGGATGCAGACACACACAAACCTTTATGTCCTGCTCCTTTGCCTCCTCCCTGATTACCCATGCCTGATGAAGCAGCATGTCCTTTGATGTCTGAGTGCTGTGTTGCCTAAAGGAGCTCTGTTTTAATGGTGGGTGTGGGCGTCTCTTCAACTCTGTGTGTGTGTGTGTGCTTGCAGAGGCCTAAGAAACCACCTCCCCCAGCAGCCCCCACAACTAAACACATCACAGGTAATGCACTTCCACATCTTTTCTCTTTCGGCCAGTGCTTCTCGGTACAGCGTCCATGCTTGTCTGCTCACGTTTCTTTCCTGGCATTCTGCGCTTGGCGTGAGTCTGGTTTCTATGTAGCGTTAGCTGTTTAAATGGGAAACGGATCAGGCGATAGGGATTGAAGCGGTGTATCTGAAGTGCTCTACACTATGTAGAACCTAAGTGGTGCTTTAAAGGTGCAGTAAACGATTCTGAGGAACAGTCGCTGATATTTTGACTCAACAGTAAAAGTAGTACACCCCTCCCATCAGTGCTCCTGTAGAAGCACTAATGCAACCTGCCCCTCTATTCCTGAATTCATGGACTTGCATTACCAAGGACAGCAAAACTTTTTTTTGCAAGTCCTGTATGGATAAATACCACGATATAGCGTCAGCCAAACATTAGCCTAACCAGACCAAACAGCACTGAGCTGTTGGTTCTGTAAAATATCAGAAGTAAGTTAATGTTCCTCATCTGTCCAGCAGAACCGGAGCAACCTCCTCCTTTCAGACCATTCAACCCTCCATGAGGTGCCTTAAAACCAAAAACAGCACATGGAACATATACTTAAATTTTACTTTTGTGCATTATTTGAACACAGCAGCTGCTGTTTACACTGTGTGAACATTACATGGCGAATGAACCAACAGAAATGCACCGATACCGCTTGGAAAATCATCTGGGTCCACTAACTTACATTAAAGCTGCATGAGGTTTTTGGCCTCTCCTGTAAAGTTGACATTTTTGGAGATTGGACACCAACGATATTTTACCTTTTCAATTTTATAGATTTTTTTAGCATATTGAACATACGCTAGTTCCGTAAGTGATACCTGCAAGCGCTCAATAATTATAATAATAATAATTTTAGCATTAGACAGAACTCAGTCAGGCTAATTTCAGCATTTTTGTAGAACTATTTCAGGTTTGGACAGAACTCTTTGGGGCTAATTTCAGGTTTTAACTTATTTTGTGGGGCTAATTTCAGGTTTGAACTTTTTGTTGGGCTAATTTCAGGTTTGAACTTATTTTGTTGGGCTAATTTCAGGTTTGAACTTATTTTGTTGGGCTAATTTCAGGTTTTAACTTATTTTGTGGGGCTAATTTCAGGTTTGAACTTTTTGTTGGGCTAATTTCAGGTTTGAACTTATTTTGTGGGGTTAATTTCAGGTTTGAACTTTTTGTTGGGCTAATTTCAGGTTTGAACTTATTTTGTTGGGCTAATTTCAGGTTTGAACTTATTTTGTTGGGCTAATTTCAGGTTTAAACTGACTTTTTTTGGGCCAGTTTCAGGTTTTAACTTATTTTGTTGGGCTAATTTCAGGTTTTAACTTATTTTGTGGGGTTAATTTCAGGTTTTAACTTATTTTGTTGGGCTAATTTCAGGTTTTAACTTATTTTGTTGGGCTAATTTCAGGTTTTAACTTATTTTGTTGGGCTAATTTCAGGTTTGAACTTATTTTGTGGGGCTAATTTCAGGTTTGAACTTATTTTGTGGGGCTATTTTCAGGTTTAAACTTTTTGTTGGGCTAATTTCAGGTTTGAACTGAATTGTAGGGCTGTATAAAAGCAGAAATTAAGAAAAATGATAATGTTTTATATTGTTAAATAATGTTAAATAATGTTTTTGTTTAGACAGTGGGGATAAATAGAAGTTAGGACCACTGCAAGTGCACTATATAGTGAATAAGGCCTTGTTGTAGGCACCTCCATTTAGAATGATGACCGAGAGAAGGAGAGCATAATCAACCCTCTGGTGCTCCCTTGTGGCTGAAATGGATTCCTACCGCCCAGCCACTGACTGTATAATGAGTGCTGATAGAGTGATCAGGAGGGAACTGGAGTCCCCTCAAATGAATGCTAATGAGCTCTGAGTCCAGTGCAGAAACTCTGGGTCTCTGTCCTTACAAATTGCCTCCCTAAAGACTCCCCAGAGAGGAGCCAGAGGCAGTCAGGAAGCAAAAGAGAGAAATGGAGCAAGGAAGAGGAAGAGAGAAGGATGTTGTGGACTCACAAACCAGAGCTCGTGTTAAAGCGTGACATCCGACATGCCAGCGCAGGGAATGTCCTTTCTGCTTACTAAGCAGAGCCCTCGAGGCGAACAGGGGTGATTGGGTCGGTTATGACGATTGAAGAAAGGAAAGAGTCTCTTTACTAGTGCAGTTTTTACCTTGTCATAAAAAGGCCCTCAGGGCGGACACAGGGGTGATATGATCTGTCAAGTATGAAAGTGAAACCCAGGTTGCCAGATAGCCTAAATGCGTTCTAGGTGATCGC
>JAMWET010001663.1:660000-737500 GCA_024036415.1 Prochilodus magdalenae | reverse complement strand
GTCTTTTCCTCCACCGTGATGATAGGGTATGGCTTAGTAGCAAGGCTTCCCCCAGGATGTCCATCCGGGTCTATGTAGGACCAGTCTGACAGCACACGAAGGCAGCATGAGCTGTTTATGGTCAGCCTGGTATACTAACCTCTGTGGATATTCATCTACAGGTCTCCGAGAAGAGCTCCCTTCCTCCCAAGCCCTCATCTCTCTCCTCGTCTTCCGGCCCCGGTGGGGCCCCACTCCACCCGGTCCAGTCTGGTAGCGCTGCCCTGAGGCCTCACTCCCCCTCCATGGACGCCAAGGGGAAGGGAGAGCCGGGTTCCACGCTGGACGAGTTACGAACCCAGCTCAGGGAGCTGCGGGCCACCGTGGAGCTGATGAAAAGCCAGCACAAGTATGGAGGGAGACGTTTAGAGGCTGATTAGATTAAAGATGCCAGATGGGGGGTGGGGGGAGGGTGGGTCGCAAAACACTCAGCTTTCTGATATGAACAAACACGGAGACCATTAAATGTGATTCAGTTGTACGGTTGATTGCCACATGTAATTTCCTTTGGCTCACAAAAACTGTATATAAAAGCCAATGGGAGGCGCATGTGTCAAACGGATTGTCTATGGTCATTGATGTTGTGCTACAGTTCTGGCAAATAGAGATTAGGTGGGAATATTTTAATACTGTATGAAAAGACATACTGCACTGTAATATATTCCAGAGCAAATGGCTACTGCCATGGTGCCAAAACAATAACAACTTGCCTACACCTGTAGTAGCCCTCTCTTCTATTACAGCACAACAGTACTACCCAAACAATCCGCCATTTAGGAATGCCATGTCTACATAATCAAATTTCTCCACCAGTTCATTTAAACCTTTTGATTTTAAAATATTTATTAGGGGGTTTAGTGGACTAACGTGGTTTTGCTTGTGAGGCTTCTGACCTGGATTTCTAAAATTCTCCTTCTTCTTCTTGTTCTTTTTTTCTTATTTCTTTTTTAGACAAGAGATGAAGCAGCTGGTGAGCGAGCTGGACGAGGAGAAACGGATTCGCATATCCCTGCAGGTAACTGGAGAACCTCTTCGGTATTTGATTTATTTTGATAAGCTCTGGAAAAGAAAAACAACAACCTTATTGAGGATACAATGCAAAGATGGTCAAATACTTATCTCTACTAGGAGAATAAACTCCACTTTACACAATTTCTCCTGATTAGCCCAAATGTAGTCCATCAGTCATGGAGGAGAGATGTGGTAAAATACAGCATTAATTTAACTTTAGGAAGATATTTATAAGACGTTGTGGTCCAGAGCAACTATATTAACTTCATTAGAAAGAAAACTTTTTAAGGCCCTAAATCACCGTAAAGCACCACCTGCATCACAGAATGTGTATCTGTTAATGTTCCAGCACTTGATCTTAGATCTGCAGATACTGACCTTCTGCAAATACCCTACATAGCATACTCAAACCATGAATTCTTTCCATTATCTTATATCTAAACACTGAGAGGCTTTTATTACACAGTCATGTTCTGTGCACACTGAAAAGCATGAAGACGTATATTTTATATCTATATTCTTAGTGTTTCATTAAAATTCTACACACATATATATATATATATATATATATATATATAATTATATATATAAAAAAAATATTTTATATATATATAAAAAAAAAGAAAAAAAACAAAAAAAAAAAAAAATATATATATATATATATATATATATATATATATATATATATATATATATATATATATATATATATATATATATAAATAATTTTATGGTCTAATACTTTATTATATAATTATATAATATATTATTCATATATAGATACATTAATTAAAAGTAATACTCTAGTATTCCTATTATTGTTCCGTTTTATTACTGGGACAAGTTCCGACACAACTAGTTGGTAAACCACCTTTGCAGACTGAACTGGAACACTGCTCAGTTCTGACATTTTGTTGTGTGAGGGTGAGCCAAGCTTGTCGGTAGGCGGGTAATGAGGATTGTGTTACGAGATGACATCACTGTGTTACAGAGAAACGGGCTGGAACCAATAAGACAGCTGAGAAAAGTGGTTTCTGTGAGTTTCTACCTCTGGCATGTACATGGGCCATGTACATAACTTTGCAGACAGTTTGCATGCAGAAACAGCTACATACACACTAAAGGAAAGCGAAAACGGAAAAAGCGTAATAGATGCCCATTAACTGCCTTAAAATCACTTTCAACCTTAAAAAAAAGGACTGTGAACTTTTAGGGGTGTGGTTTGCTAGATGCTAGCTAGGCTATCGTTACCTGTTAGCCACTGTAGCTATGAGCAAAAGTCAACAAGCCAACTTCAGACCCCATTTGTGCTTCAAGGGAAATTGTGGAAACTAGACCTTTTCCTAAAACATTGCTTGCATGGTCCTGTAATCGCCGGTGTGCAGCTGTACAGACCTGTAATAACCTCTTTCCTCTGTCTTTGTGTTTCAGTTGGAGGTAGAACACATAAAGAAACTCATGTCCAAATGAACCCACTTTGCGCTGGATGTACACCACCAACATTCGGCTGAGGCTTGAAGCCGACCCCCAGCCGAGCAAATCTGTGCCAAAAGATCATAAAATGAACAAAAATAACCGAGAACAACAGCATAGAGAAAACAAACGACTGCTTCCCCTTCAGGCTTTATTCTTTTGTTGGTCTGTTTTTTTATTTTATTGAAGCTTTTTTTTTTTATGCATGGACTAAGTGCACAGACACAGTGCCTGGGCAAGGCCTTACCATGGGTCATGTGACCCAGGACTTCTGGGCCTTGATGACGGGCTGGTCCGCAGAACTGTTTTACATTGGGGCATAAACGAATCGCCCTGGCGGTTTTGGTGGTACTGCTTTCCTTAGAGTAACTGAGTGCATATGCGACATTGAAGGAGAAACTGGTGTTTGACTTCAGTACGGCTCACCTTACGTTTTTTTCTTCGCCTCACCTTTGTGGCCTTTTGTTTTCATTTTCGTTATTCTTGTGGGTCTGTCTAACTGCAGACTCTCACAGTTAGCACAGTGATCCCATACCGAGGCCTTGTTTATTTGGAATATCCTAAACTCATATCTTTTTTTTTCCCGTCTTTTCGTCAGTGATGACAATGAGAAAACGCACGTCTTGTTTTCTTGATGCTGTTACTTCTTTTGAGAAAGTCTTCTATACATACTTTTATATTTTAATGTACTAAAATGCATTTATGTGTGCAAATTTTATTAAAAAAAGAATATACCAAAATGCTCTGTAGTTTAAAGATGAATTCATACTATAGCTCATACCACTTTTTAAAGGGTCCATATCCCAGAAAAACAATCGTTTATCAACTTTATAAAAGAGTTTGATGTGGTAAATAACAGTTTCAAAGCATAAACACCAACACTTTTACTCACACTCATCATTTAAAAAGAACAGCTTTTTAGAAGGAAGGATTGCGGTGCTATTGGGTAGGAAGATAAAGGTGACCAGGATCAATAACTGATGATAAGTTTAGGCTGATATGATCAATATTTATTGAGCTACACATACAGAAGTCTGTCTGTCAGTATTGCATTTGGCCGCCATGTTTGCTAACGCCACATGCCAGACGTCTCGGTATGGAGCTGTAGAGGTTCCTAATGGTGTCCTGTGATAATCCATCCCATGCAGCTTGAATATCCTCATACAGATCCTGCAGATGGTGCGGTAGGGGTGGAGGTGGAGTGACACCAGGCCTTCTGGACATGTGACGTATGACTACAAATATGCTGACCACGGTGCCTCCACACACAGATTCATTGGTCGTCTCCACCAAGACTAAAGCGGGACTCGTCACTGAAGATGTCACTCCATGACAGTCTGGAACGACACCACTGCAGTCTTTGGTGACGGTGACGTGGTGTTAAGGACAGTCGTCGTCCACAATCGTGGCTGGAATCATACCCACCAAGTTTCAATCCTGAGGATTGATTCTCTCTGGGTGCAGCTATTTGTGCAACCGTTCCTTTGATGATGAGTGTATCCACCTATTCAGCCTGCAGCAGTTTAGTCCTGCTTAGTAATCGTTCCTAAAAACTGATTTCTGACTGCAGCATTCATAAAGTTCAATCAAATCTCTATCTGCTGCAAGTGTCACACACATACACGTTATTATGCAGCTCTGGAAAAGTCTAATAGACCACCAGAAAATGTTCAGTGTCTCTAGGTGTACAGGTTCTGGGTTTGTGTTGGACCAGAATCCCTCAGTTCTGTTTGATTCTCTACACTACTGGAACCATGTCTCCCAAACTCCAGATCAGATATTGTATTAGATCTGTTTATTTAGAAAATCACTAATGACCTCCAGAAGCCTGTTTTTAGAACCATGCTCGCTGTGCGTTTCACCCCAGCCACCGCTCGCCAGTCTCTCTGTAGGTCACTTGAGGTCATCTTACGGTGGTTAAGGGACAATGGAATGAGGTGGCGCTCATCACGGTCAGTAGAGAGGGGGTTTGGCCCTCTGCCAGTCTGTAGCTGTGTTGTCCTGTGTGTTGGCTGCTGGACCTTGTTCTTATGAGCCAGACGCTCACTGTATCAGCCAGTAAAGCTAGAACCCAACTTTGTTAGTGTACAACAACCTGTCATTTGCTGGCGAACAATTCGAATATCTGGAGAAAGCATCACAGTGATCCTATATTCACATCCTTCAAAATAATAGACTGTGGTAACTGAACGTATGCGAGTGACATGGATTAGGTCTAGAAGCTCTGGAGTATTCCTGAAAGACTGGTCTGGGATTGGTTTTCATGAACACTAGAGGGGGTTATATAAGCTAGCAAAGGTCAGATATCCGTAGGCAGGTTTAATGTGTTGGTTTAAGTTCGTTCAGAGTTCACCCACTAATATATCACCACCCAGCAATGCCCCATAAATCACAACCTCGCGCGCACACGGTGAACATCAATACATACGACACCCCCCCCTCCATCACCACCACCACCACCACCGTGCACTCTTTTCCGACTCACGCTTTGCTGAACCCTTAACAGCTCATTGCTCTTTATTGTATTGGCTCTGCTAATGTGGGCTGCGCTGGGCTGGCCGCTGCCCAGTGAGGCCTGCAGATGGCTGTGTCTCCCTGCAGAGCAGAGCGGGAACAGCCTGCTCCAGCAAGCTGTCAGGGAACGCATCAGGGTAACGAGGACAGGGGGGCTAACCAGGGGAAACATGAGCTATGCAGTTGAGTCATATAACAGGCCAGCAGGGTTCGGAAGGCATAGAGTAGGTAAGGTCGTCGTATGAATGTATACCTAACGAGAAAACCTGCTCAGAGAGAAAAGCTCTGCCCATCAGAGCTTTTCTACGGTCTACGGTTCTGCCAGGAGTTTGAAACCAAGATGTGTTACCATCATCCATAGAACCCTTTATGCACATCACTAAAAGTCTCTTCAGAATTAAATCAGTCAGGTGTTACCAGGCATGCAAGGCAAACCGAGTGCCATAGTGACAGTGACTTCTTTACAGTGGTAATGATGGGAACCAACCATGAAGACGTCTTCAGTGCAACTATAACCAATTTATTTGCTATTTAAATCCACCTGTAAAAAACACACACTCAACATCAAAAGACTCAAGCCCCCAGAAGGAGGTGTGGGATTACAGGTGTGCTATTGGGAAGGAAGATAAAGGTTACCAGGAACAATAGATGTTGATAAGTTTACACTGAGGCATTTAGCGGACGCTCTTATCCAGAGAGCCTTCCAAGGTAATGCGTATTACAGTAGGCCAGTGCGGTGTTAGGAGTCTTGCCCAAGGACTCCTATTAGTAAGGACTCCTCGTTTAGACGGATATGGGCAACATTTGCTGAGCTACACATACAGAAGTAGTGTCTCTCAGTATGGCGTCGAGCCGCCATGTTTGCTAATGCTACATGCTAAATGTCTCGCCTATTGGCGTCCTGCGATAATCCATTGGGGGCTGTCGTAGTAACTGTCTACGTAAACGTAGTCCTGTGTGGTGCAGCCGTCTGCTGGTGGTGCTGGCACTAACGGCATGACTCGTGGTGGATGTGTCACAATGTCAAACCCCCATTGTTTTTTGTTTAGACACTTGCATCATCCGTCATGAATCTCTCTGCCATGAATGTATTTTAAGAGTATGCAGGACATTTTAGTCAGGCAGCGAATTCATCACTGTCCCTTGTAACGTTACGGAGCTTTTTAGGGCTTGAAAAGGGAATTCCAGCAGTTCTTTCAAAGTGTCTGCATGATTAAGAGGTTTTAAATTTTAATAAAGTCACTCAGATCGGCTCTATGTGAAATGCTCTGCTGAGAAACGAACCGAGTCGGATCTGTTCACAGTGGTGGTAGGAGTGAACAGGGACTTGAACGCTTCATTCCCGACAGCTATATCGTACAGATGATGCCGTCTGATCTCTAAGACGCAGTTCTGGAGTAATTCTCATCACAATTTTATCATATCAGAATCAATATTGAAGGTCAAACCTCTGGTTTCTACAATCAGTCCTTCCATATCAAACCACCCTGAGTGTGACTGTGTTTATATTTCAGTAACTGACTTCCGCAGATATTCCGAAAGATCTGTGGAATTCCACTTTAAACGTTCAGTCAGGTTCCTTTCACCAACACTGTTTTTAGTTTCCCTAGAGTGGATCATTTACCTCAAACCATGGGCATCACTAGGTCAATTTTAGAGAGGCCCTTCACCCCTGTCCCCTTCCTAAAGGAATATGCATTACTAGTTCAAATCCTCTACGGGGTATTCCACCTTATCAGGCAGGTTCCACTAGGTGCCAGTTTGACCCAATAACCCAATTGTCTGCCTGCTGCTACTCTATATGTACCTTATAAACAGACATTTTTAGGATTATTAATAAATTCTAATGGGGGATCATGCACTCAGACCCCTTTAGAACATCCCTAGCCCCCTGTCCATAAACCTCTAATCGTGCCCCTCCCTCAGACCACTCTGAATGACTTTGTTTAAATTTCTTATACAGAAATTAGACATTCGACATCATTAAACATCCGTGGAATTCCCCTTTAAACGTTCGGTCAGGTTCCGGTCACCTGTTTCTCTAGAGTCAAGCATTTTAAACCTCAAACCATTGGAGTCAGTAGACCAGGTTTGGTTAGGGGGGGCTTTACACCCCCCTCCCCTTCTTACAATAATGTCCAATACTAGTTTAAATCATCTACAGAGTACTGTAACTCATACGGCAGATCTACTGGAGGCCAATTTGACCAAATAGCCAAATTTGCTTCTCTCTATGTTCATTATGACTCAGTACAGACTTATCCGGTCCATATCTCGTAAACCTCTAGAGATGCCCCTGCCATGAACGCTGGTAGACCAGTTTTGAGGGCCGCCCCTTCCCAAATTAATACACATAACCTGTTTAAATCATCTATAGCATATTATATCTTATATTTACATTTATGGGATTAAGCTGACACTCTTATCCAGAGGGAATAACTGGGTTAATCATATTACAGATGGGCCAATGTAGTGTTAGGAGACTTGCCCAAAGACTCTCTGGGCAGGATTCGAACCTCGGTCTCCCACATGTGGTGGTGGCTCTCTGGCGGGTAGTGGTCTTATCTGCTGAGCTACACCAACCACTATAATATTATATAATATAATATAGCCACTATAATTATAATAAACCAGGTGGACATTCGACCAAATAGCCTTTTCTAGTTTATAAGTTGATAATAAACAGACATTTTAGGGTCATTAAAACAATTATCCTGTGGGATCAGGCCCTCGAACATCACTAGTACAGGCTTAGCTCCCCCATCTACAAACCTTTAGTGGTGCCCCTGCCTCAACTACTCTGAATGACTTTGTTTACATTTTAATAACTGACTTGTGTAGAAATTCAGGGGGAGTGGAATTCTCCTTTAAACATGACCTCAGGTTCCCATCACCGTCACTGTGAAGAATGCCCCACCCCAAAATCCCCACATTACTAGTTTAAATCACCTACAGAGTATTCCAACTTATAAGGCAGATCTACTAGGAGACAGTGTAACCAAATTGCCATATTGTCTGGCTGTTGATCCCCTAAAAGCTCACAATGGGACAATGGCAGTTTACAATGAATGTACATCAGTTGTTCAGATCATCTATAGCATATTCCAAATTATGAGGCAGCTCTACTTGATCATTTAATCCTATAGCTACTTTAAAAGGCTCCTAATGAACAGACATTTTGGGGCCACTGAAGCAGCTCTCCTGGGGGATCACGCACCTGGACCCCCATAGTACGATTTAATGAAGCTCACAGTGGGCCAGTATGTGGTGTATATGATATTCAGGATTTCCACTGGATCATTATGATCCTCTTACTTGGTGGTTTGACTTTAAAGAGCTGCTGTGACTCGAGGCAGCAGCTTTCTGTCTGACGATACAAAACACTTGGACTTGAGCAACACTTACACAAACCGAAGTTTCAACACCAGCAGACCTCCGTCACTTCTCTGGTCTTACACAGGTCTTCATGTGAACGCCAGCCTTCTTCTTCTTCATCTGCTGGGGTATGTTGACAAACGAAGCGACAGACTGACAGGAGTGAGAGAGAGAGAGAGAGAGAGAGAGAGAGAGAGAGGGCTGAGAGAGAGAGAGACAGAGAGAGAGGGCTAAGAGAGAGAGTAAGCAAGCAAGCGCGAGAGAGAGAGAGCGTGAGTAAGCAAGCGAGAGAGAGAGAAGGGAGAAGGGAGAAGCAGAGAGAGAGAGAGAGAGTGAGCAAGCAAGCAAGCGAGAGAGAGAGAGAGAGAGAGAGAGAGAGAGAGAGAGAGAGAGTAAGCAAGCGCGAGAGTGAAGGGAGATAGAAGGGAGAGAGAGAGAGAGAGAGAGAGAGAGAGAGAGAGAGTAAGCAAGCGCGAGAGTGAAGGGAGATAGAAGGGAGAGAGAGTAAGCGTAAGCAAGCGCGAGAGCGGGACAGAGAGAAGGGAGAGAGAGAGAAGGGCTCATGTGTCCTGTCGCTACCAGCATCCATACAGAAGCGCCCGCTCGCTCTGCCAGTTTGAACTGTTTTCGTTTGGGACTGTTTTTGGCCAGAGCTTGACAAATAATAAAAGCCGGGCAGCAGCAGTTCAGGCGGGCGTACACCGACCGACCGTAACAGCTCTCGCCAATGACAGGCAGCACTTTATATTTAGCCGGCCGCGGGCTTGAACACGGAGTCCCCTCTGTCTCTCTGCACGGCTGCTGGGAAACTGACAGCACCAAGCGCCTCGGCTAACCCGGAGAGGGACGATGTCTCTGTCGGCGTAATGTTCATGAAGTTAGGCTTGTGTATGAATGGCTTCGGTCGTCGCGTCTGAGGAACTATCAGGGAATGTACGCGTGTCTTCAGCATTTACTTCTCCTTTTGCCGGAAAGAAGGACTGTGAATCACAGTCTGACCGTTAACCTCCAGTTAGTTAGTGTTGACGGTTTAACCGCAGCTTTCTGAGGAGAAAATAAAGGAAACCGTAGATGAAGTAGGCACAAAACCGGCTCGTTTCTTCGTATAAATGCTTATCTGGCTAAATAAGTGAACCATTTCCGAAAGAAAAGACACAAACTAGTGTTTTACTGCTTGGTTTCTACTAACTAGCATAGCTAGTTAGCTAACTAGGCTAGGCGAACGTTAATTGAGTGCCTGTCACGTTAACTGCACGCGCGTTAGCCAAGTTAGCTAGTAAGTCGTGAGCTGCCTCCTCAGGTGACCCAAGTTGCCTTTCTCCAGCTGGACAGAAGTGACCGCTAACAGGGCAAGATCAAACCAGATACGCTTAACAGGACCTGCTTGGTTATCCTGAGTTAGTGATGAGCCTTGACTTAATTAAGCGTGAGTCGCTGGACGGGAACGGCAGACGGCTGCTCACTTCGGTTAGTCAGCGTCTGTCGAGCGAGGCGAGGTAAAAAGCTCGAAAGAAAGGCGAACGTCTTCGGGGCTATGGAGGTCGTTACCAACCAGCCGGCCGGCGAGAGCGGAGGCTTAGGTGGCGGAGGGGATCACACCACCAGCATGTCCGTGGCGGCCGCGGAGAGAGCGGAGGTGAGCAGCCCGAGCCCCCTGACTAAGCAGCGGTCCCTCCGCGCCGTCTATGTGTTGAACGACGGGCTGAAGGCGGTGGCGGCCAACAGCCCCGAGTCCGGAGCCCTGCAGTGTCTCCAGAGAGCCTGCGACGCCGAGAGTGCCATCCTTACCACGGTCACTTTCGGCCGGCTGGACTTCGGGGAAACCTCCGTGCTGGACACCTTCTATGATGCAGGTGGGTCGCCTGGGAGCTGTCTCAGGAGTTCCTCATGAGTTTATAAGTTTATAATGGGAGATAAACGGGAGAAAGGTGATTCATTGCCGCTGCATGAAGGGAAACTCCACAGCTTTTGCAAAAGTCTGTTTGATTACATGGTGGTGATGTAAACAAAGTCACTGAGAGTGGTTCAGTGCGATATGCTCACAGTGAAGTTGTTCACAGTGGTGGTGATGGTAACCAGACGTCCACTTCTCACAGCTCCTTCAAAAAAGTGGTTATACCTAAAGATGGTTATACCTGATGTCTAAGACCTGATTTATGACAGCTTTATGCTGAAGTTTTGGCTTAAAAATCGCATTTTGAATCCTTATATTACAATAAATAAATGGCAAAATCAGGAAAAGCTAATAAAACTTTTTCCCCCAGTATTGTGACTGTTACCATCACTATTGGCTCACTTTTGGCTTTGTATAGTAAAACATGGCTAGATTATTCTGTACTATTATCATGTACACATGGTGACGCCTGGTTCCTATCACCTGTCTGTAAGTCATTACACATCAGTCCACTCTGATCTACCATGTCTTTGTTTATGTCTCAATGAGTTATTCAGGAATTCTAAACAAATGGTGGACCTCCCCTTCATCACTGCCCCCATATATGTAATTCAATAATGCAGATTTCTATATTCTGCAGTATTCCAAAAATTGGGATATACAAATTTTGTATTCAGTTTGTCAAAGCCGATAAGTCTACAATGAGTTTCTAATCCCTAAATGTATTATATTGGGCCCACCAAACAATAAAAGATTCAGATTAGATTGTAATAAAGGTGTATATAAACATCTAATGCATAAAAATGAATGGAGCTTATACCATTAGATGTTCAAATAAGTTCATATAACTATGCATAGCTCACTTTAGACCTAGCAGAACAAGCTATATGTCTCCTTTTTGTCTGCCCAATGGATGTACATGTTGAAATGATATTCACGCTCAAGTGATGAACCAGCTTTTCCCTGTGTGTGATTCCCGGCGTGTCCGATGAGCCCCCCTACAAACCATTCATAGCTCCTCTCCTTGCAGATGAGTTCACTCATACTTCACCCCCTTCCAGTGGGTTCAAACTGTGACTTACCACTCTTCAATTAACAGTAGCAAAAGGTCTAGCACATTTTTGGTGGGTAACGTGGTGTAGCGCGAACAGACGTGTCCTGACCTGCGTTTCTCCTGCGGAGCTTTCTGCAGAAAGGCACACAAGTGTGGACATGAAGTCATGGCTTCTGGTGGTTTGCATGGGTCTTGTGTGAACACAGAGTGTTTAACCGGAGAAAAATGAAATGTGAAAATGAATGAGTAATGGCTGGTCGCTGCTGTGAACAGATAATAACAGCAGCCAGGCATGGTGTACAGTACAGCAAAGGAATTACCATTTGAATTGAGGCTCATTATGTATTAGCAAACACAAGCTGAGGAAGTGGAGGAGATACAAAACGTGTTTGGCTAATTTTGAGGATTGATTATTAATTCATCGCTTCCCTAAACAGGTTCTATACCATGTTGACTTCTACTAACACAGCCGTACTGATGATCTGAGGCTGTTGTTGAACAGATGTAGGCAGAATAGGCCAATTGGGTATAGTTAAATGCAGGTTATAGAAGGGACTTGTAAACTGCCCTGTTATCAGGTAAACCCTCAGGACACGTTTCAATGCATTTTGTGCTAACTTGGGCTTCAGCTGCTAAACCAGTAGACAGGTGATCATCTGGCGATATGACGTGACACATGACAGCAGATCGTGCTCACAGAGTTCACAGTCAGATGTATAACCTTTCTTGTACCTGTCAGGTAGCCGAGATAAAGGGCAACCCTTAATATTTGCCTCAGGTATTTGATATTTGTGTGTACAGTTTTGTACAGTGAGACCATGATAATTTATCGATGACTTGGCTTTTTTTGTACCTTTAAATGTATGAAATACCGCAATTAAATGTGCATTTTGCTTCATTTTTTTCTATTTACATGATCTGACTGTCATCATAATATATGAGGATATAAACAGGGAAACTATCAAAAGGGACATGATTCTAATAGCGCACATTTAGCCCGTTGTAATCAATAACCCCCGGCCATTAAACTGCTGTGTCATTTATCACCTGAGCTCAGTAAGCTGGGCTAAAAATGGCATGTGTTCTCCATTATGGAACTAGATAAATGACATGGCACTAGTGAATTCAATGGCATGACGTACTGCTTTACGCTGTCCCAATGTCCTGAGGCCCACTCATGTTACACGAAGCAGTTGGTAAATGGATTAAACACAACTAAAGATGCACCAGTCATTTTTTATGGCTGATTTCAATTTCTCTAGTTTTAAGTTGCAACAGAAATATGTCTATATGTAGCCATTTGTCTGTTATCTGCCTGTTAATGCCTCACACGGGCTCAAAATGAAGATACAGCTCGATGTGTAGGTCTCAAATGATCTTTAAATCGACTTTAAACTGATTAAGATATAATGATAGTAGTAGGTAATTCACCTCCTACACCAAGTTCTCTTCAAATGCTTAATTAATTTAACTTTATTTTTAATCCCTTATTGATCCCACAGTGGGGAAATTTACAAGTCTGCCACATTTAACCCATCCGTGAAGTGAAACACCCACACTAGGGGGCAGTGAGCACACTTACCTGGAGCGGTGGGCAGCCCTATCCATGGCGCAGGGGAGCAGTTGGGGGTTAGGTGCCTTGCTCAGGTACCTCAGTCGTTACTGTCAGTTCAGGGAATCAAACCCTCCGGTCACAAGGCTGGTTCCCTAACCTCCAGCCCACGACTGCCCCACACGGGCACCCACAGCACAACCAATGCTACAAAATGTGTTTTTGCTACCAAATAGGTTTTGTGATCCCCAGGTTCTACATAGTGTTGCTTGAATGGGCCAAACTAGCCTATCATACCTCAAACCAGAAATCGTTGTCTGGTTAAGTTACATGAAATCAAAGTCACATCCAAAAGAAGAGGCAACTAGCTATTTACATTTAGCTGACGCTCTTATCCAGAGCGACTTACAAGGTTAATCATATTACAGGTGGGCCAGTGTAGTGTAGGGACTCTTGCCCAAGGTCTCTTATTGGTGTAGCACAGCGTAGTCACCCAGACCGGGATTCGAACCCCAGTCTCACGTATGTGGTGGTGGTTCCCTGGCGTTATCCACTGAGCTACACCAACCACATTAAGCACAATCAGTTCTGCACAATTATGCTCCAACGTTTTGGTGTTGGTGTTGCAGTAGCTTTTAAATACAGTTCATTTGCCTGCCTCTCGTTATTTACATCATTAAACGGCAGCACAGATGGGCCTAAATGATCAATTTTTTGAAGAGATCCGCTGATTCTGAAGTCAAGTCTTAGACACAACATGAAATAAAGACCCTATACCTGTAAAACGTTGCTAATTCATATTCAAGACTGCTGCTTTTTAATGTTGTTATTACTAACTTTAAAATGATGTGAAACTGTAGGAGAACACCTTCATGCAATAGAGTAGTGGATAAACGTCATACACTGCTGACCACAAGCTTGTTTGCAGATATTGCGGTTGTGGACATGAGTGATGTGTTCAGACAGCCGTCCCTCTTCTATCACCTGGGTGTGCGTGAGAGTTTCGACATGGCCAACAACGTCATTCTTTACCACGACACAGACCCTGACACGGCTCAGTCGCTAAAGGTGAGGCAACCTCGTGTACGCAAACATGAACTTGCACATTTATGCCCTCCTTTTCTTTAACTGATGTAATAGAACATGGTTTTAATAAAACATCACTCCTGGTCATCTGTTTACTCAGTGTACACTGTTTTGCCGTTGTATCCGACACATACGCTGTATAGATTCTGTTTATATGTTTACAATAAGTGACTTTAGCCCGTCTGTTGTTGCACAGTTATCAGCCACCCCCATACCCTTACCACTCACCCACCAGTGACCAGATGTTATTTGGGTCTTAATGCTACAGAATTTTATAATAATTAAACAATCACAGAAGTTCATATTTAAGAATTGCATAGTATAGAGTTTTTTAGGGCTCTAAAGTATCGGCAGTAATCCCCAGCACAGGGGGGATTAAAAACCAGGGAAATCTGGAAAAGTTGTTCTGAAGATTTATGTTCAACACATTGTTTGAAAGCACATCCGTGTCTTCATTAGCTGTGAAATCCAGATGTGTAGGCTAACTACAGTAGTTTCCTTGCAAAATTTGGAA
Source organism: Prochilodus magdalenae (assembly GCA_024036415.1). Lineage (NCBI taxonomy): Eukaryota > Metazoa > Chordata > Actinopteri > Characiformes > Prochilodontidae > Prochilodus > Prochilodus magdalenae. The sequence goes on along the minus strand of JAMWET010001663.1, from coordinate 722,988 downwards.
ATCAAATTACCAAGTTTGCTAGCGTCTCTTAGTGGTCTCACTAGTGGGTTGCAGCACAGTGTATGCATGGCTAAAGGCTAACTCAACTGGCATATGTCAGGTCCCCTAGTAAGGATCTAGTATAGTGGGAGTGTGTGTGTGTGTGTGTGTACGGTGGGTTGGGTGGTGGGTTTTCTGAAGCTGAGCAGTGGGCTGTGTTTTTAGCGGTTGTGGCTGGAAAGGCTGCATTTCTTCCCTCTGTAGTTGATGCAAATTGAAAGTACAGATGCATTATGTGCCTTAACTGTTTCGCAGTTCACCTTAGATGGTCTACCATTAGCCAAAACAAACCCAACCACAATCTAAATCCTAAAATCAAACACTGATTAACTACCTAACAAATGAACATCTGAATAGCCCCATATTCAGGTCTGACCTCTGCATCCCAGAAATCAGCTGTGGTCTGTAGTGGTACTAGTTGGTGTGTCTGAAGTAGGTGTGCCTCATGTATTGGCGCACTGGCTGTCTTTTAATGTCCATCATTGCATCATTGATCGGTCTCTTGTCAGTGATGGTTCTATGCTGGTCCCTTGCCCTTGTTGAATGAGGTAGTGCACCACTGATAAATTGTTCAACAACAGATAGGCTACAGCCACAATCAAGGTGGGTATATCTAATACTTAACTGATCTGTTGTATTTGACTGGTGTTTTGCATGTTGCCCCACACATTCCTGGTGTCTTAGCAAAAGAACCACTGTGAACCACTATGGAGCCTGCCAACTATTTCCAGCCCGGGGAAGTGTTTGCTTCTTTGGGCTTGTGACCATGGATCTGGCCAGCCCTAAACAGCATGTGCTGGACCTAACTGCAGGCATGTCAGCCCCAGCCTCAGACAGCTGCATACGGCCGAGTTGCCAAAGGGATGCAGTGGGGGAATGTGCTATGAAGGGCCTGGGATGCCATGGCACACATGCTTAGAGCTCAGTCCAGAATAGAATAGAATAACGTTTGTTTTCTTGCGATGCTTCTGTCCACAAATGATCAATTGTAGTCTTCACTCTATCTTCACTCTGCTGTGTGCTTATGAGCATGCTGAATTAATTTGATAGAAAATCTTTCCTTATGTTGCTTGTGACGTTCGAGATGAGTGATTCATGCTTTTTTTCTTTTTCCTCCAGGACATGGTGGCACAGAAAAACACAGTAAGTATTAAATCAGTGCAGAGGTTTCCTTTTATTGAGTGATATTTTTTCCCATCTTTTTTTTCGAAGAAGCTAATATAACCCATACATTGTAATAGGAGCTGAGGATAAAGGAAAAACTGCCTGATTCATGAGCGCATGTTACTCATTCGGGTGTGTTTTTGCTTGTCCCCAAAGTTGAAGCTTGTTTAAGTTCTGGCTGATTTCATGAGAAAAGCGAAACCTCTTGAATTTCCAGTCTTTAAATCAGGTTGTTGTTTTTTTTTTTTTTTAAACCTAATTTGGGCCTTTCAGGTCTGCTAAAGTCAGTAACACTGCAGAAGCAATTTCCAGCAGTGGTGAGGACTAAAATTCAATTCTGTCAATACACCCACCTTGCACCCAAAACAATCTGTGCTATTCAGTACTCAATTTCAGTATCTAGGTCCTCTAGGTCTTATCAGCACTAATGAACCATGCCTATTTCAAAATCCTAGACTTAGGCTTGACTGAAGCATTAAGTATGCATGTCATCAGCTTTAATGTATCCTGATTAGTCTGCAGTTCTTTGGAGCACTGAATATTTTTTTCCATAGGCCTTTAGGCATCTAAGCACATTATTTAAAGTAGTGCTGCAAAATATCATGGATACTGGCTTTTAAACACAGCATAGGGATGTCAACACCTACAACCAGCACCACAAAGCAGTCAGTGCATGTCAGTAGGCAGAACTTTGACAGTGTGGGTTGACGAGCAGCAGTAAAAATGCTCATGGCGGAATCTGTAATGGAAGTATTTGATGGGAAAATACGGCTACAGGGAGCTGAATGTCTGAGCCCCTTCTTTCAGTAATCACTTGGCTGCTGCTGTGTAGCTAAGTATATGTTAGTCCAGACTGTCATTGAGGGAGTGGAATGGACTCTACATAACGATAGCCTTTAGCCTTATTGAGACTTTAGCTAGTATAGCAGCTGAACTAGTGTCCATTAGCAGCACTTGCAGTACACCTCTGTTGAAAAGTTGCTGCTGGTGACGTTTACTACTCCAGCAGAGTCTAACACTCAGTCAGTCTTCACCCGATGTAGTGGGGGTGAAGGAGTATGGGACTAACAACACTGTATGTGAAAAAATATTCAGCTCAGTTGTTGTCAACACAGAGAAGCTGCTGTGTGCTCTCATGTACAGACCCACCACAGGTTCATCTGCACACTGTTCGGTTCTGTTTTTTAGCTGTTTATACAAACAATATATTTTACTGGAATGTGTGTTTGTTCTGCTAAGCTAATAAATGCTTACAGTCAGTTATCTCTAGTGCTTGAACAATACCTAGGTCTAAGTCACACCCATATTTGGGTTGTTATTTAAATAAAACCATAAGTAACAGTAGTGTTGAAAAAGGATTGTGTCAAAGTATCAGTATTAGTATCAGCCTTAGTCTCTCTCTATTAAGCTTGTGGCTTATTTCTTCTCTTTAACCCAAAATACATGGCAGCACATTCACTCAGATTGAACACCCTGATGAGTTCAGTCCTGGCCCACTACCAGCATGCTGATCGGCTAACGCTAGAATGAATCCATAGTAAAACCATCAGAAATATCATAAATAATCAGGTTTTTTTTTAACCAAGCTACAGTCATCATGGGTGATCATCCTCCTATGCTACGCAGCTATTTCTGGAACTTTCCTGTCACAGACATGCTGTACACTAGTTTGTGTGTGCACACAGGGGGCGCATGTTTCTTGCTATGTTTTGCCCGCAGTGTGTTACTCATACGTGTCAATTGAAATCAAGTGCCTGGCAGAACGCCAGAATTGATCTGGTATGCCTGTCAGAGACTTTGCTGGGTGTCCAGATGCCTTGGTCCATTTGAAGGTGTTAGCAGTGATGACTGCGAAGCTGACTGGCTGATACCGGAGGCCCGACCGCTTAGCACATGTCTTTAAATAGACTTCTAGGAGAATTGCTCCAGCTGCCCTCTGCAGCAGAGAACTTGACCTTGAGATAACAACTAAGTTTAAAACCCAGTCACAGGACCCATAACTGATGCAGTCACGGGTGGCCTTTGAGTAGTTTGATCAATGGCTTTGGATAACTTCTGCGTGGTTTATGATGGAGTCTTATTCGTGAAATTACTTGCAAGTGTTCCAGAGAGTTTTTAACGGAGCTGAACCCTCAAAGCAGGACAGTGATTTATGTATGCATGCTGTTTGCACAATGATATCCTAGTAGCTCTAAGCTCCCATTGTCTGTTATGTCTGTCTGTTAGGTCTGTTAGCAAAACTTGGACAGCAAACCTGTCTAGGCTCACTGATTTCAGTCCGGTTCAAATGGGTGCGTTTGACTTTGGGCTGAACCTTCACTTTGAATAATAATTCTACTTCTCTGTAGCAGAATATTTATAACTGCAAAATATATATATCGGCAAAATCAGCTCAGGGTGATGTTTGCAATACAATGAAATCCTGCACTGCATGCAAGAGGAACAATTAAAATAAAACCCAGACTCAGCTTACCTGTGCAGGTATGGTGGGAGTTTAACTAGAAGTAACTTGGCTAAGTTATTAACTTACCTATGTATTATGTAAATTATTAAAATTTAGCTAATAGTCATATCTGCCTGTGTGGATACAGCTTGTGAGACTTAATAAATATGAGGAATTATCAAATAAATCCATTGGGGTTGTGAAATTAACCACTTGTTTAGCTTTCAGTTAAAGGGTAACACTCTCATTCAGCATACTTTAGTACATTATTATTATTATTATTATTATTATTATTATTATTATTATTATTAGTAGTAGTAGTAGTAGTAATAGTTGTTTTTGTTGTTTGCAGGGGTAAAATAATTGGTAATTATCATTACCTAAGATATTGTACAATGATGAGATATTAAATTGCATGCTGTGTAGTTTAAATGCATATATTTTTGAAATAATGTTTTAGATTGCAAAGATAGATGAAACATTTTGTGCAAAAAACATTTACATAGTCATATTCTCCAGATCCCATAGGCGAAAGATCACCTAGCTGGTCTCTGGGTCATTTTAATTTTTTAAAAATGTACTTGTTTTATCACAGTTTTGAAAACAGAGAAGTGTAAAACAACAAACATCCAAACGGCAATATATCTGCTGGTTTTATCCAGGTTTATAAACTTATTGGGCTGTTTTTGCAGAGGTCTTAAGCAGGTTCACACTGAAGATCCTGAATAAGAGAAAACTGTTCCTTTCCTCTTATGCTTATCTTTTTCATGTGGCCTTTCTTCCTCTGTCTGTTTCTCTATGCATGTCTTTTTCTGCCCTCTGTTTTGCCCTCACCCTTTCTCTCCTCTGCTTTACCTGGAGTAGGCTGCAAGGCCGCTTACATTAGGCTTTCCGTGGGTGCAGTTGCCTCCAGAGTACAGAGGCTCCGGTCTGAGGAATAAAGTAGGTTGTACCCCTCAGTAGTGCATGCTGGTGAACTCCATCAGTGGCTAGGATTTTAGGAATGGCTTGACCAAACATGCTAACAGCACTAACACTGAACGAAAGATTGTAGGTACTGATTGGTGTGCTGTTGTTAGCGTTGTGGCCTTTTGCTTTCATTCATTTTTAGCAACATATAGTTTTTTTTACACTATATTATTCCTAATTTGAATCCCTGTCTCACTCACAGTCATTTTTTTTCTTTACACTCATATTCAGAAGTGCATGATCAACTGAAGTGCCGTGTTTCATCTAATAGAACAACGGTGGCGATCAGATGCATTTGCCGTTATGATGTAGAGTTGGGCAATATGGCAAAAATGCGTCAGGTATCCAAATGCAAGTTAGGTATCACAATATTCAGTTTTTGAACATTGAAACCCAGTAAAAGCAACAGCAGCGCCACATTTAAAAACACTAACAGTACAGTGCTCTTATTGTGATATGGTTATTGACTGTGGTTTAAAATCTGGAGATATCTATGATAGTTCTGGCTGAAGTTGACCTAGGACTATATTACAGATATATATTACATATTATATTACCAATTCTAAATGAAGTGAAGATTTTTCACAAATTCATATTATACAAAAGCAGGTCTCGTTTTGTCTTAGAGCTTCCTCTGTCCTGTTAGGAAAGCCTGAACTGCTCAGTCGAGGTTGGTAATCGATCGTCATGTCTGATAAGTTACCATGCAACTGCCATACACAAAGCTGGAATGCAGGCACGTTGACAGCACAAGTTGCAGCGGCTGTTACTGGAGCAAAAACGGCCAAAACCAAACTAAAGTGCAATAAAGTGGAGATTCAGATCTTGATGGTTATCCGAGTGTTGCTGTTCCCAGCGTTTTCTCTTTCCGTTTCAAAACACTTTATCCACGCTGTTTAGCGCTTTACCCACACTACATTATTCTTCTTAATAAACAGGCACACGTTCAAATGTCTTCTCATTATTCAGCTCCATCACTGTAATATTTAATACAGCATTATACTTTACATAGTCACTGTATTTTCATTACGTACCCATTAGACTTTCATAACAGTTTTATTTCCATTCCACTCATAGTGTTGCTTCTTCTTCGTCTTATTTTTATTATTATTATTATCATCATCATTATTATTATTATTAATATTATTAGAGTACTTCTTTTTCTTATCTTTTATTTATGTACATATGTCTGTCTGTCTATCTCTATCTATCTAAATTTTGAGTTTCAACAAATACAAACCTAAATAAGAGGAGATGGTGGAGTAGTGATGGGCCACGTCCCTAAAAATATGGTCCCTGTAACAACAGTGAGACTATTAGGCTCTAAAAAGCTGTACAGTCACAACAACTGATTTAATATCAGTTTTTATCTTTAGATTCCTGTCACTGTCACAGTCGTTCTTTAGTTTTAATAAAAGTGTTTGTGGCGTCTCAGCTTTGACTTACACAAGAATGCCCGGTAGAAAGCACTGAGATGCATCTCGTATAATTGCCATTCAACCTAAAAATATGATTTTTGGTCCATATTGCCCAGCTCTATTCTGGGATGTATTCAGGAGGGTATTTTGTGACAGGGTATTTTATGATAACAGTAAATATAGTCAAATAGTCCACCCTTGCAAAACATTCTTTAACCATAAACGACTTGGACATTAGGACATGTTCATAGATCTTCTATCAAGGTTACATTAATCTGCTTACTAGGATTATGATGATGATGATTTAAAATTTAAACAAGTACAAGTGGTCATTTGATGCTACCTTGCTTGCCCTATTAGAGGCGCTGATGTGGTAGAGTGTTGAGATGTGCTTGCTACTGTGAAGCGCCGGGACAGTGCATGACTTGTGGAGGCGTTAACAGGACTTTAGTGAGAAACAAACCGAAGTGTCTGCCAGAAGCGCAGCCTGACCCCATTGGGCTGTCCCTGAAGAAGCTGTAACCTTATCCTGCTTGTCCACAGAGCATACTAAGAGAAGAGTATGGTTTCATGTGCTGTCTGACTTTGGTGGGTCAGTTATTGCAACGGTCTCCAAGCATGCATTCAAGCTGAGAATTGTGAAAAGGATCTGTTTCTCGGAACAAAACGAGAGTTTGGTGTAGTATGGAAAACACTACGCTCTGCAAAATACACAAATAGCTCCAGCCAGTTCTATGAGGATTATAAGCAGTGTAGAAGCCTAGACTGCTAATACACAGTCGTGCTTGAAAGCATGTGAACCCTTTAGAATTATCCATAGTTCTGCATAAATATATCAAAATATTTCTTTAAAAAATACTGATTATATTTTAAGCTCATTTAAAGAGCATAGTTCTGTAGTTCATAGTTGACCCTAGTTATCAGACATTGATGAGCCAAACCATTGAACAATGATTACTATTTGGGCCTCCATTAGGAGAAATTTGGAAACACACTGACTCACATAATCACAAAAAAAACAATGTATCGTATAAATTTTTTATTTGTTGTAATATTTATATTTTTATAAGTAAAATCTTTGTGGTGACTGACTTTTACACTGTACAAGTATTCATCTGCCTCCCAGTTTGGTTTTATTGTGCTATGGTAGAACTGTGGTATGCAGGTACAGACGGTCTTGTGCCTGTCATCAGGGAGCTCACATATCTGTCCTATCTTCCCCCTTTAGGCCTCCAGCGGGAACTATTACTTTATCCCTTACGTGATGACGCCCAACCACGAGTACATCTGCTGCGAGAATGTGGCCCAGCGGAGAGCGTCCGAGTACATGCAGCCCAGCTGGGATAACCTACTTGGGCCTCTGTGTGTGCCGCTGGTGGACCGCTTTGTCAGTCTGCTCAAAGACATTCACGTCACCTCCTGGTATGAAACTGCACTGCATGGCTCAACAGAAACGAAAAATGCATGACACAATGCCAGTTGTACTGCAGGTGATTTCGGTTTTGCTACATGGTATGCTAAGTTCTATGCAAATCTGAGGTGTGTCTCACAGTTTGGATCGAGCCTCACCTGGCAGCCGGCTCAGAGAAAGCAAGTACTGAAGGCGTATTCGTAGACCGGAGGTTTTGTAATGCAGTACATGTGGGTACTTGTGGAGCTAGAAAACTGAAGTTGATTGTGTGTTAAAATCTTAATGCTAAAAATTATTGAAATTTACATTCTAGTCACAAAGAAGAGGCAATATGACCAACATGCACTCATATCTGTATATATGCAGATGATGACAAACCCTTAAATGTCAACAGACACTGGGTTTCTCTCCTGGTGATTTTCTGCCAGGCCTTCAGGTCCTGCTTAATCTAGGGCCATTTTACCTGGATTACGGTCAGGTGATTTACTTGGCCATTGCAAAATGTTCTGATCCCTTTCGCAGTATGATTGGATCATTGTCCATCTGCCGCTTTTTTTTTGAGAAATTGGAGATGCTTGTTTGGTTTATATATGGTGGTAAAGCTTCTCTGTTGAAGGGGGCCAGATATAGAAGTGGTGTTAATATGTAAATGCCCTCAAATTGAAGCTGAAAACATATCTTAAACGTTTAATTTCAGCTCCAATATGTGATAGTTACAAAACATACCAAAATAATAGTTACAAAGTTTTCAATAACATAAAATCTAAATATTTGGATACATGGGCAAAAATAAAGTAAAAGAATAAGAAAGAAAATGGCATAAAATATGTGGTGGGTGTGTGTATAATTATATCTCTGTGTTGGTCAGTGTACAGAAGTAATGACAGTATCAAAGCTTGTGACCAAAAAGCATAATTTGAATTAATTTATTATGGTAAAAAAATAAATTAATATATTTTATTGCCCAATAAAATATATGAAAGTTGAAAAATATAGTTGAAAGCTCAACATGTGCAATTTCATATTTTAACACACAATGTGTTATTGCAAAAACAGTAGTTACCATAACGTCATTTACTCTAAAGCTAAAGGAAGTGGTTGGAGGTTTATTCTCAGATTGGCATAAATGTAAATGAAAAGTTCATGAATCAGTAGTAAGGATGCACTGATTAGTAATGGGAATTCTGGACCACTGCAAAAGTTTGATTTTATTTTTCATGCACACGTCTGCCAGTACGTATGCATGAAATGTAAAAACTGGGGCAAAATCCACCCTGATTAGCCTTACAGAGCAGTGTGACATTTATATCTAAAGGGCATTCTGCAGTAGCCCAGCATCAACTACTTCTCCTTCTCCTCCTGAGGTCAATAAATTCTTCATCAAGGATCTTTTTGAAATAAGTTATATCAATACCTCAGTCCTGTACTGCTTTTGCATTTGCCCACACTGATGTGATTCCATATACATCCAACAGTGACCTGCGTGTAGGCACATAACAGAGTAGGGAACTTGATCACAAACGTTTGACCATCTAAAGGGCATGTCATTTTATTTTATTTTTTTTAATATTTATGATTATTTAAATTATTATAATTAATTGTATACATTTGTATTATGGTACTGTCATACAGTTATTGTGTCAGATACCCTAAAGTGCTGTAGAGCCACCAGACCCTGTTCTGTGTTTTGGAGGATGGGATGAGAGGATTGTGGTGATCAGCCTCTGGGATGCTTCTTTAGCTTACATGGTTCTCTCGATACAGTTTGACGTGCTGTCGTACAAACAAAAACTGCTCATTTTTCTGAGGAGGTAGTTACTTTCACTTTACTGTCTATCTCAGCATGCCACACAGAATCAGAAACCAAATAAACAGGTCTATGTGATTATGTAACTGAACTTAGAGGCAAGTGTGAAATGATTATGGTGTCCATATCTTGTCAAATGGTACCCCTCTGGCTTTCAGTCTACGCACTGGTTAGCTATTTTAGCCTCACAGCTCTGTGTGGATAAAATAAAGAGCAAAGTTCAATCACCAAACATGTCTTGGCCGAACATCTCTCTGTGGGGTCAAGTTAAATTATGCAAGGTACTGCTCTAACAGCTGTGGCGTTTACTCTGTCACTTTACATGGACCCTGTTACCTCCTCGTCCTGAAGAGTCTAGAAGGATACGGAACATAGGCCAGGCTACACCACAGAAAGCATCATGTGCTTAAGGATTTAGCAGACACGTCTATGAAGTGTGTTTTTTCTTTCTTTACAGTGCATCGTTCAAAGATACCCTGTTGAATGACATCCGCAAAGCCAGAGAGAAGTACCAGGGGGAGGAGCTGGCCAAGGAGTTGTCTCGAATCAAGCTCCGCATAGACAACACCGAGGTCCTTACTCAGGACATTGTGATGAATCTGCTCTTCTCCTACAGAGACATACAGGTACAGGTAGACGTTGTAGATCATGAGGACGCTCAGGCCTGAAGCAGTGAACTATCCCGATTCTCACCTTTTGTTTTCCTCCACAATCTGCTTCAGGACTATGACGCCATGGTGAAATTGGTGCAGACTCTTGAGATGTTGCCTACGTGTGACCTGGCCAATCAGCCCATGATCCAGTTCCACTATGCCTTCGCTCTCAATAGGTAATTGCAAAGAAATACTGTTCATTCCTAAATTGGTGTACATGGGATAGAACATTTCATCCATTCTTTTCTTTCTTTGCCCTGTTTCTGTTGATTTGGATGGAAGGATTGATGGATACACAATACCCACCTCGATAGTACAAAGCACACTCATTTTGCCTGCTCTGACATTTGTTGTGTGGTTGTCTATGTGCAGGCGGAATAGCCCGGGAGACAGAGAACAGGCTCTTCGTGTGATGCTTCAAGTCCTACAGTCGTGTGAGCACCCCGCTCCTGATATGTTTTGTCTGTGCGGCCGCATCTATAAGGATATTTTCTTGGACTCAGACTGTAAAGATACCAAAAGCAGGGACAACGCCATTCAGTGGTAAGAACATATTTTGCCAAACTATTTTGATCACACGTCACCTCTGCTGCTCTGTTGCCATAGCAGTGCACGCAGCCCCGGGAGAGAGAGAAGTTGTATTTTCTAGCCTTTTGGTTTAATTATAGTTTTGGATTTATCAAGTCACTGATCTTTAGGATTATTAAGATAGTTGTAACCAAGTTTCCAGCCATATATACACTCTGAACATAACAGCCCACATGGGGATTTGTCTGCTTAATTCTTCAAATTCACACTTCTCTCTACAAATCAAGTTCTGGGGTGGATGCACTAAAGCAAAACAATGCCGGAACAATGGAAAATGAAATCCAGCAAAAGACAATATGTCCACAAGTTATATATAAAGACAACCATTAAGAAATGTCAGCAGATTATGGTGAAGACCTAGTTACCAATATTGTGGCCACAGAATCTGCTCTTCATCTGAGGATAGAGGTACAGCAGGTTCAGCTGCAGCCTTCAAGCTAAGGGTTTTAGCATAACGGCTACTGTTAGCCTTCTGAGTGAAATTACTGAAGCTGTCTGCAGTGAAATGTGCTCTTTGTCATGTTGTAGATGATGCTACTGTGACCATTACGCACTTACGCACGCTTATCCATGTTTATGTATCGATAGCTAAAAAAACAACAAACTTTTTATCCACTTCACTGCTAGATGAGCATCCAGTGAATGTAGACACTCAGGATGCTGGCATGACATCAGCGGTGTGAACGAACCTCAGACGTACACAGTATGCAGATGGATAGCAAACCAGCTAGCTGCCCAGTTGTCCATCCAAGACCCTTACTATGTTAGCTTTAACTTGCTCAGACTTAAAGAGAGGGCAGATCCGCTTTACCATTGTATTTTGAGAATACAGTAGACATTCATTGGACTTTGGGAAGACACCCATACATTTGTGCATTTGAGGGTCTAAAACTCACATTGTATGCCCACCTGAGACATTTGTTAGCATCATTTTCCAATCTTGTCTATTTGTTGTTAAAGCTCCACTGTGGTTTTTATTGCTCTTCAGGTACAGGAAGGGTTTCGAACTGCAGCCCACACTCTACTCCGGCATCAACCTGGCTGTGCTGCTCATTGTCGCTGGGCAGCAGTTCGAGAGCTCCATAGAACTCAGGAAAATAGGTGAGCTGTAAGATTTCAGACTATTTCTAGTACTTTTTTCAATTCTAGTTCATTTCTATTGAAAGTTTGCATTCATTCTGTCTAGAGATGGGCACTGTATTGGTATCAAGCCAGTATCAGCAGAAATATCAGTACTGTGATAAATCAGTTCTGAAAGTGTATGATGTGATGATGTCTTAATATTTTCCGAGGGTAGTAGTGTTTCTGTAGTTTGTGCATAATATATGCACATGATATATAGTGTATTGATATGCAATTAAGAAATTTAAATTTGTATGGATATTTTGGGCCAATACTTACCAATTAATTTGAGTATCATAAATAAAAATTGCTATTATGCCATATCTAATTTGTTTACACTTTCTTACTAACATCTGTGTCCCCTCTCTCTGTCTCAGGTGTCAGGCTAAACAGCCTGCTGGGCAGGAAGGGCAGTCTGGAGAAAATGAATAACTACTGGGATGTGGGCCAGTTCTTTACGGTCAGCATGCTGGCCAGTGACATCCCTAAAGCGGTGCAGGCTGCTGAAAAACTCTTCAAACTTAAGCCTCCAATCTGGTAAATAAGCAGTATTAGAGAACACTTTGATGAACACTTTGATGATAAATATGTTCAAATCCTCAAATATGATATGATACTATATGATAAAGAAATGTCTTTCTGTCCCTCTGACTCACTTTCAGGTATTTACGCTCAGTTGTGCAGAACCTCAAACTCATCCAGCACTTTAAAAAGCAGAACACAGAGCATTCCCCTCAGAGAGAGAGGCTTAATTTCTGGATGGACATCATTGTAGAAGCTACACAAGGAACGACTAATGGCCTACGTTTCCCAGTACTAAACTGCCGTTAATCATTAGAGATCTAAGTATTCACATTCAAAGAGAGCCTAATGCGTCGTCTGTAACCACTCTCTCTTTCTTTCCATTGTGAAGGTTCTGATTCTGGAGCCGACCAAAGTGTACCAGCCCTCTTATGTGTCCATAAACAGTGAAGCTGAAGAGAAGAATGTGTCTATCTGGCATGTGTCTCCAGCTGAAACGGTCAGCAGTCTGCAGTATTAAACTTAATTGGTTTAAATGTGTGCTGAATTTGCACTTAAAATAAACTGCATCAACCCAGTTAATGCCAAAAGAGGAAATTACTGATAACCGTGTTATTGTAATATGTTTTTTATGTAGATGGGTTGTGCACATTTGAATTAAGTAATAACATGACTTTTAGTGCAGTAAATATGACTGACTTTAAGTAGGCTATTATATTTAATCTGTTTTTTTTTTTATGCCCTCCACACAGAAAGGCATCCATGAATGGAACTTCACAGCATCATCCATCAAAGGAATCAGGTGAGAGTTGTTTGCACTCTCTCTCCTCCTCCAGTGTGTGTGTGTGTGTGTATTTATACTCAGGCAGTGACCTTTACACATCCGCTCAGTGTACTCCCTCTCCAGATCTCCTGGCTGTCTTTGCCTGCCTCACAGTGCATTGTAATCAGTACTTGTCATATGTCCCAATGACGTTTTTTTTTTCTTTCTGTCCAGCATCTCCAAATTTGACGAGCGATGCTGTTTCCTGTACGTACACGATAACTCAGATGATTTCCAGATCTATTTCTCCACTGAGGACCAGTGTGGCAGGTGGGTTTTGCTGCTAACAGGTGAACAACGCATGCTCTAATTTTGCTCCTATAAGAATACAATGTATACATACAAAGCATGTCACAAATTCCTTTCCAGTCTCCTTTAAGGAGCCAATCTATTTGGCCCGAACTCTCCCCTTTCAAAAAATTGAGCAAATGTGGTATGATCCAATTCAATTCAATTCACTTAAAGCGTCTATTGTCATATACACAGAGAAACAAGCAGTTGCACTGTACAATGAAATTCTTCCTCTGAAATCGCTCCCGGACTTCAAGTACTAAACAAAAACAATATAAATACTGAATAAGAACGAAAAGACTAGAGAGAAGAAAAATATATGTTAGTATATAAAGAAAGAAAATGTACAGTATATAAGTCTGAAGAGTACAGGAGCGAACATATGTACAGTTTGCAGTATTAGTGCAAATCCATTTACACAGTACAATAGGTTTGTAGCTGCCAAGGCCTCACAGAATCAAAATAAATTTAATTGAAAAAGCACCCACACACTAATAAACTATGAATAGACATGTTTATTTTACATTCTGCAAACAAGTGCTCATCTTACAAAATGCTCATCAGAAATCAGGGAAAAACTCTAAATCACTATTTTTTTTTCTCCTTCTAACAAGGATTTGGTCTGTCACAGCATGGTGTGACGGCAAAGAGCGTCTTGAAATGCTAAATGCTCATGAACACTTACATATGCACACATCAGTATTGATGATTTCTGTTTTTCAAGTTATGAGGATTGCAATGTCTTTGTGTTTGGTAATAGGTTTTGCTCCATGGTGAAAGAGGTGATTACAGATGGATCAGGAAATGCTGTGGAGCTGGAGGGAGAGGGAGATGGGGATACTCTAGAGGTAAGATGCTGCCTATGGATTTTATAGTATTTCCCACCTGAAAATGGATTTACATAGTTCTAAGTGAAAATAAATTGGCTTGTCCTAAACAGATAACCCTTTTGAAGAGATGTGAGATTTTTTTTTTGACAATGTAAACTAAAGGTTGATTTTTGCTAATTTGCCTAGTTTAATATTTTGCAGAGGCATACCTTTTTTGCATAGGCCACCTACACTGATCGGGCACTACATTATGACCATCTTCAATTACCACATAGGAGTACTCTGTACAGTTCCAGACTTTAGTCCATCTGTTTCTCTGTATACTTTATTACCTTGTTCTTCAATGGTCAGGACCCCCACAGGACCACCACAGAGCAGGTATTATGTGGGTGGTGGATCATTCTTACCACTGCAGTGACACTGACGTCGTGGTGGTGTGTTAGCGTGTGCTGTGCTGGTGTGAGTGGATCTGGCACAGCAGTGCTGCTGGACACCTCAGTATCACTGCTGGACTGAGAATCGTCGACCAAACCAAGCTATCCAGCCAACATCGTCCTGTGGGCAGCGTCCTGTGACCACTGTTGAAGGACTAGAGGATGACCAACACTGCACTATGCAGCAGCAGATGAGCTATCTACATGAGCTGTACATCTACAAGGTGGAGCAGCAAGGTAGGGGTGTCTAATCCTTGCTTGTATTGCAGTATGAATATGACTACAACGAGAATGGCGATAGGGTGGTGCTTGGTCGAGGCACATATGGAGTGGTGTACGCCGGGAGGGACCTCAGTAACCAAGTTCGTATCGCCATTAAAGAGATCCCGGAGAGAGACAGCAGGTGAGAACAGCACCATCTTGTGGTCTGAAGTAGAAACGATCTTTTCCCATACGGTTAACACCCTCTGATAATTAGCAGTGTACTGTATGCAGGTACTCCCAGCCTCTGCATGAGGAGATAGCACTCCACAAATACCTGAAGCACAGAAACATTGTCCAGTACCTGGGCTCTGTGTCTGAAGACGGCTACATCAAGATCTTTATGGAGCAGGTTCCTGGAGGTATGTGTGTTTAGGGTGCAGATTGCCCTGCTCAGTGCTTTTGTATGAAGAAGCTGTATTGTAGGTAAGAACCTTGATTCCTTTGGTGGGATTTTATCAAATAAAGTTTCAGCCTTTTTACTTTGTGAAATGTTATTGCGAAGCAGTAAATATAGATTATTTTTATTATTATTTTTAGTTATATTTTATTGCTTATTTTATACACACAGTCGAGTAATATTATTATGCTTTATACACTCAGTCTCGTGTCCATGGCATTCTCTGTGCCCACTCATCCATGTGTGAGGCACTCTAAACTGATCTGGGTATGAATCCATCCTTGCAGATCACATACACCAATACATGCTGATTAAATGTCTTCCCTGGGGCGGAAGGGATCTTCCAGAAAGATAATACTACATGTTACATAGCTAAAAGTGTCCAACATTGGTGGGAGGATCATGACCAAGACTTTCAAGTGCTATCTCGGCCTCCTATTTTCCCTGACTTGAAACCAATTGAGCATCTGTGAGACCACCACCTCTTCCACGCTCCCTCCAGCAGCTGTGGGATGCTTCAGCCAGCATGGCTCCAGATACCTGTGACAACCTACCAGGACCTTACTGAGTCACTCCCAGCCTGTCTAGCTGCTGTCCGTGCTGCACACAGCAGTTACTTATTAACTGGTGGTCATAATAACATGACTCATTGTGTGCATATTTTTTTTTTTTTCTTTTTACAGATTTCACAGATACGAGCAACTTAACAAATTACTGAAAGAGTGTGCAAAACAAAACAACAAAGACTCATTTTGTAAACCGTTTGCTGATCTGAAAACTATACAGTGTTATGAAATAGGAACAGGGGAAGAGCCATCCGTGTAGTACAGAAATGGTTTCCATTGGGAATTAAACATGGTTTGTGATCTTGATTTTCTCTAGAGTGAGAAATAGCATTGTGCCTATTCAGTAGCCAAGGGAGGCGAAAGGCAGCTCTTCCAGTTTAGTAAAATTAAGCACCGTGCTATAAGATGTGATTGTATTGGACTGACCACTGGGTTAAAGACAGGTATTCTAACAGAACAGCAAATGGAGTGGATTACGTTACTAATTAATGTTGGAACTGGAAGTCTAATATACGGAAAAAGAGGGGCAGAAGCGAAACACATGGTGTTAATGTCAGTAAAGATTTTGGCAAGCTCCGACTTTGAAAAATGCATGCACTGGACAACTTTAAACTGGAGCAGACTGTCTGGCATAGATTGACTGTCTGGCATAGATTGAATAGCAGTGTGTCCTTGAAAGTATCTGAATGGTACTCCTACGAGTGTAACAGCAGGGTATAAAATCTGCTTCTGACTAAACAAATTGGATTTTTTGTGTTCACCTCTGACTCACAGGTAGCCTGTCAGCATTGCTCCGTTCTAAGTGGGGTCCTCTAAAAGAAGCCACAATCATCTTTTACACTCGTCAGATTTTGGAAGGACTGCGCTACCTACATGAAAATCAGATTGTTCATCGGGATATTAAGGTAATCACAACCAACTGAATCTGAACTGATCATTCTTTTAACCTCGGTTAAATCCTTCAGAGTCCTCTGAGACAAAAAAGCAGCTCTAGCTCTCTATTGTGATTTGTCATTCAGTCGCTTCTTATTGATAATCTGATGAAACAAATCAGCAGTTAGCTCTTGGTGATCCAAAGTCTGTACCAAATGTGTGTGCACAGAACATGCTTCATGTTGCACGATAACATGTTTCTGTTAAGGGAGACAACGTCTTGGTTAACACGTACAGTGGTGTGCTGAAGATTTCTGACTTTGGGACATCCAAGAGGCTGGCTGGAGTCAATCCCTGCACCGAGACATTCACAGGTAAACATCGTTCTCACACATCGTCTCCTCGTTCTGGTTTTCCATGAATGGTTTTGGCCGTTATTGTTTTGTCACTGTTGCTGTCTGTTCATCAGTAGTTCGGACCAGTCTCTGTGCAGTCATGCACACTGAGACGCAGACACCAACACACTAAATCTGATCCCTGGAAGACCTCCCAGATGCCCCTCACTCTGCCAGAGCACACTGGCTTATCACGCTGCCGTCAAAGTGTACCGGAATGAGCTTTTACCATCTCTGTGGGGATGCAAATTTGGCTAACCTCCACCAGGGACAGATCTATTTCATCAAATTTAAATAGTAGATAGATATAATTGTGGTGTTTAGAGTCTACACTTCTTTTAGAATGGCTAAGATTTAATCCACTGCGTGTGAAAGATAACTTTACTTGTGCAAAGATCATAACACATGTAAGGGTAGTGATCTGTCACGTTGAAAGAACATGACCTCATTGGGGATTATCTTTGTCTTGCCATGACTTTTTTAAGTCATGACTTTATTTTAAAAGTTTTTTTTTTTATTTGACTTGACTTTTCAGGTAAAGTTGTTTGGATACTGCTTGAAGCATTCTGTTTGACTGAGTCAGGGGCTGCAAGCGATCTACTTTGTAGGTTTCTAAAAAGTCTGAGATATGGCTCATACTGTGACGCCAACTGGAGGACAGAGTGGAGGGTTTAGATTACTGTTCTTTCTTAAGCCATGTGGGCTGGAGTGTTTATGAGGCATCTGTCCTTATGGCAGTAACTTGAGAGCAGCTGTTTAAGTCAAGCAATTAGGCTGTGTGATGGGAGAGTGTTTGTGTTTAATCACTGCCTGATGGAGCGCAGAGCAGGTGCACTTTTCTCCTCTCCTCCCTCGCTCCCACTCCCTCAATTTCTCATCTTATTTCTCTTTGTCCTTCTCTCTGTTTTCTCTTCACTCTATAAACAATAACAAATTTAGGTTTGTTTATTTTTCACATTTTCTTGCCTTATGTACACAGCCCGTTTACCAGCATACTGAAATGGTTTTAATGCATGAAGGTGCTGCTGGCATAAGTGCCAATACCAAAGCCTGGACATTTTACCTCTTAGTTGTGATCTGCACTCAAGCACTTTTTGAGGCTTTTTGGTGGTACTTTAGAAAAGAAAAGAGTCGGTAGCAACAATGGAAATCGAATGCAAATGAACGTATTCTCAAAGCTTTGACCGACATTTCCTTTTTTTCAATTGTCTTCTGTAGGCACGCTGCAGTACATGGCCCCTGAGATCATTGATAAAGGGCCCCGGGGATATGGGGCGCCGGCTGACATTTGGTCCCTTGGCTGCACGATCATAGAAATGGCAACAGGAAAACCCCCTTTCCACGAGCTTGGGGAACCCCAGGCTGCCATGTTCAAGGTACAGACTTTTTCCTTATGGACTGAAGCACTGCATCTGTCAGAGAATGTTATTCCATTATCTTATTATGATGCTTTATGGCAGGTTGGGATGTTTAAAATCCACCCTGAAATCCCAGAGGCTCTGTCCCCAGAGGCCAAGTCCTTCATCCTGCGCTGCTTTGAGCCCGACCCCAATAAAAGAGCCACTGCCGGCGACCTTCTCAAAGATCTGTTTGTGCGCCACAACATCAAAGGAAAGAAGAACAAGATTGCATTAAAACCTTCAGGTACTAAAGTCGGGGTCCAGCTGCATAAACAGTGATGTGGTCTACACTTGAGCACAGATATTAACATGTAGGACAGTGGTCAGTCTAATCTAGCTACCTTCCTGTCTGTGCTCTAACCCCCTAATCCACAACACCTGACCACTGGGGTAGGAATGTAATTATGAGGCCAGAATGGTGTACAAATGCATGAGTTTGCATCCGCTGAATTAATCTTGGAATATTGTAATAGATTTAAATGGATAGTAATAATCCAGAAACTAATAAATAGTAAATGAATATGAATAATATTAAATAATGAAATCATACATTACAAACAAATGATGAAGATTATTATGATGTTTGCGTTTAATTGGTCATGTCTTTTTTTAGCAGTATGAAATGGCACATTCATTAATTATTTTCTTAATTGATAGAGTGAAAAAGAGAAAGAAAGAAGAAGCCAGCAGTGTCGGAGTACTGTTTGAGTTCCCCTGCTGTGCGATATTAAAACCCTTAATCATTCGGCAGCAGTCACATCAAAGATGGAGTCTTAAGATTCCGTGTTGCATTGGATCGCTTCCTAAAGATTCGTGATCTCATTAAATTATTGTGGGGTCAAAGATTTATATTCTAATGATGATGCTTTTAGGTACTCTGGCTGTATCCACGGTATCTGTACCATTCGGAGCTGTGTGTGTGTGCCCACCAAACATTCCTCCCAGGCTCACACGCACAGCTCCGCCAAAACCCCTGCAGCGGAGCATTCCTGTGTCTCTGCACTGTCTGAGGACAAGACCGCTCTCGAAAAGCAGTCAGCCAGTTAGACCCGATCAGCACCGGGGGTGGCTGGGAACCACACCGCTTCTGTGTGGGAGTGAAAGGTGGAGGGGGGTGGTGCTGGTGGTGGGTGAGGAGGGAGACATCTTTCTGGCACTAGGCCACCTGAAACCCAATCCAAACAGTACATGCAGTCTTCCATAACCTGTTTCCATTTTCCATTGCATTGTGTAGTCACGCATGCACAGGTGTGGTTTTTATATCCTGATTATGAGCTGTGTGTGTGTGTGTGTGTGTGTGTGTGTGTGTGTGTGTGTGTGTGTGTGTGAAAACAAAGAGATGGTGTTATTTTATCCATTGATTTTTAGGGCTGGGCCGAGTATTTGTGTGTACAGATGTTATTTGTTCATAGGGAAGGTTTTAGTTTTTTTAAATTTTGGAAATTGGACAGGGTGGGCAATATATTATCTTTATCGTGATGCATTACATTACTTTCTAAGCATATCATGGCTATCGTCATCATCACTTGAAGCAGGGTTCCTCAACCTGTGGTCCGCAGAAGACCAGTGGGCTCATGAAACACCCTGTAATGTGCCGCAGGGCCATTCGCGGGTTGAGGCAGTGGTCCATAGAGGTGCCTGTAACAGCACTTTACATCGTAGTGTGAGTAGGAAAAAAAAAACTTTCCACAGTGCTATTGTATTGTTAGTTTGCTGCTCTTTGATTTATCATTGTTTCTGTTGAACGAGAGAGCCACAGGTGCGGAAATTATTGTAGCAGGATACAGAGTTCCAGACTGGAATACTGTGGATGATTCATAATAGAAAAAACCCTTTAAAAATGGTGCCGTTAAAAAGGTATCAGATTCCTGCCCTCTAGCCAGTGAGCACTGGGATAGGCTCCAGCACCCCATCCACCCAGGAGAATAAGCAGATTTAATAATGAATGAATGAATGAATGAATAATTAATCATGTTAACACGCTAGCTCTGGCAGGCCTAATGCAGACACTCACCAGCCTTTTGATTAGGAACTTCATTCTAATACTGGGTTGGAGCTAGAGCCGGGCGAATAAATGATCACAATAATTATCACAATAATCAAGTTTGACAGAAGTATAACAAAGGTTCTATAAACGTTTGGTATAGTAAACCATTCTCCCACATCTGGATTCTAGAGAGCCCTGGTCGCATTTTCCTCTGCAAGAATAGCGACAGCCCTGTTGTCGCCACCAGAGGGCACACTTCCAGGTTTTCCACCATGCTTTGACGAGAGAGAGAGAGAGAGAGAGAGAGAGAGAGAGAGAGAGAGAGAGAGAGAGAGAGAGAGAGAGAGAGAGAGAGAGAGAGAGAGAGAGAGAGAGAGAGAGAGAGAGAGAGAGAGAGAGAGAGAGAGAGAGAGAGAGAGAGAGAGAGAGAGAGAGAGAGAGAGAGAGCAGTAAGACTGAAATGAGTTGTGAGTGGAGCGATCAACTTCTCTTCTGACCAAATGCGTGTGAGAATATAAGTGGTACAGGCCTCAAAAATAATTAACACTTTCTTTTCCCTAACAAACTTTAGTAGCATGAAATCACTTCAACTCCACACGGATACAGCTGAAGAGCTCTGTGTGTCACAGACTCAAAGGGTCATATTAGTATGAGTGCATTTCCAAACCACATCAGTGAAATGAGCGGGTTAGGGCAGTTACTGCACTCATTTAAACAAATGTAAACATGAACCTGTGTTATTGGGCAAAAGAGAGTAGAGGTAAACTAGCTACCCAGGCTAACGTGATTCAGTGCTGTCATGCACAGCACGGCCGAACTGATGTTATTGTAGTGAGCTCAAATTATACAAAGAGAACCAGTTTTAGTTTAAAAGGAAGATGGTAAGGTTCTGAGGTCTCTTTTACACAGACATCAGACACATAGCAGTTCCTCTGTCCCCAAAACTACAAGGACAGAAATGGTAGCCTAGCATTGCAAAAAGTGGTTGGTGTAGCTCAGCAGATAACACCACTGCCCGCCAGGGAGCCACCACCACATGTGGGAGACTGGGGTTCGAATCCCGGCCTGGGTGACTATGCTGTGCTACACCAATAAGAGTCCTTGGGCAAGACTCCTAACACTACATTGGCCTACCTGTAATATGATTAACCTTGTAAGTCGCTCTGGATAAGAGCGTCAGCTAAATGCTGTTAATGTAATGTAATGTAAATGCAGCATCGATAACCAGACAGCTGAAAACTGTGTTTCTTCCATTTGTGAAATGTTGTGCTGGTTTGTAAGTGTTTGTCATGTTCTGACTATGAAGAGTTTAAAACCACAATTAACCTGTTGATTTCTTCAGCTTTCACTCGTGAACAAAAAATTATCATGATAATCATCAATATTAACAGATGAAAAGTTTTTGTGTAATGACATTTTGGCCTTATGCCCAGCCCTATTAGGACTTCCCCTCTGCTGTCTCACTGTCTGAATTCTTTGTGAAATCAATATTTAACAAGATCCTGAAAATACCCCCAAGACATTCTGGTTCATGTTGACATCATTGCATCATGTACTGTTCGATTCAGGACTGTACAGTGGGGAGGTCATCGATGCACGCTGAACTCATATTGGTGCTGTGTGACTTTTTTGTGATGTAGACCTTAGAGGACGGCAAACTGTGCAAAAAGAGGTGCACATGTTTAGTAGAAGTCCTCAGGTGTGCTGTGGTGTTGGTAATGGGGAAATGCAATGTGTGGCATGAAAACATGTCCTACACCATTACCCCACCACTACCTTCGGCTGTGAGCACATGACAGACTGTCTGCATGGATTCATACCGGCTACAACTAATTTTAACCGTACATTCTACATACTGCAGAAGAAATCAAGATTCATAAGATCAGGCTTGTTTTTCAAATCTGTAACTCAAGTTCTGGTGAGTCTGTAGCTTTAGATTCCTGTTGTTGGCTGCCAGTTCGAACAAGTCTTGCTGCTCTCCACATAAATTTCTCGCCAAGAAGGCATGAACTCTGTATCCAACTGTGTCCCTAGTATCCTAGGACTCTCTCCTAGAACTTTCTATCTCCACTTGGTTAAAAAAATGGGTCGATGTAGCTTTTGTTGATAAGCACTTTACAGATTTTTGGTTGGCCTTGTCAAGGCAAAAAATGAATGTAAACACCCATAAACACACATCTCTCAGATCTCTGCTCTCTCGCACATATGCAGACTTACACAGCAGGGGTCGGAGAAGAGGTGTGGGTGGGGGTGGGGTTGGTGCTATAGGCAAACATAAAGCCTTCTAGCTATCTAATACTTTCTGTGAAATGGAAAAGTAAACAATGACCCATCAACGTCTCATCCTATATTTTACTCGCCACCAGCTGCCTGGCAGATTGTCTGCCTTTTAGATGTGTGAAAGTTTGTTATAGATGGATAGTGTATGTATGGAAGCTGTTAGCCCTTGGCCCACAGAAGGAATGTTTTACTAACTGCATGTCTTCTTTTCTCTCCAATGGCGACCGGTGGGCTCCATATGGCGTGGGTGCACTCTGTAACAGTGTGGCAAGGTTTGTGCTGCTCTGCGTTTGTGCTACTTTAATATTCTTCATGTGCTTGTAATCGCTGCTTTTTCCTTATTTTGGCTTCTGGTTATCTTTGTTTCCGTCCCTTGGTGCTCCTCTGTAACTCTTTTAACCTCTGCCGAGAGTGATTTGACTTTGCCCTCAAGGCATTCAGTTTGTGACTCATGCAGAACTTGCATAACATTAAAGTGACAGTTGACATTTATGGTTCACACACAGATTAATAACTTAATTGCTTTTTCCTTTGATGTGTGTGTTTGTGCTTTTTGTTATGTGGCCAGACTATATCCGCAGCGTGTCTCTACCGGTCCAGTTGCAGTCTGAAGCCACAGGGAGCAGCAGCAGCGAGCATGGCTCAGTGTCGCCAGACTGCGACTCTAAGCACGATGTTTTCTTCGAGAAGAAGAAACGCTCCGGCTCAGAGAACTTCATCAAGCCCAACACCTCCAGCTTCCTCAGGTGAGTCCTGAGGACTCCATCCCAGCCGGTCACCACTGCTTATGATCAGCTCCTCCCTGTAGATTTGGATTTTAGCCACTGCTGGTAGACCCGTATGACCGTACGTTTCCATACACCTGCAGATTCAGCTACTTCCTTCACACTATGGTCTTTGGTACGCTGATATACAACCACTCCTTTTAGCCAATCATTAACATCTGCTTTAGAGCCATTTTCCACACATGGAATGAGACATTCCCTGCCCCGTAGCATCTCTTCTCAAACTATGGATCCCGTCACTCACACCCTGTAGGAATTTATAGCCCCGGCATCCTCGTGCAGTGCCCTTAGCAGGAGCCTGATCTTAGTACCACCTTAAACACACAGGGAGACTCATTTCTTGTCTCGTGAGATTATGTCTACAGTTGCAAAACAGTAACTAGTCTCATGAATTGCGCCCCTAAAGGACATGTAATAGTATGTTAGCACTGGTTAGGGAACACTAGTTCACATCAACTTAAACCATGTTTTGGGTTTGGTTCTCTTAGCAGGTTGTAGGTCTAGACCTGAACTACACAGTATTTTGGATGGAGATTTTACTGTATGACTTAATCCCTGTCTGGGGAATCCGTAAACCCACAAAGCTCACAATAGGTAATACTTACAGTAGACATTAAAGGAGCAATGTGTAAGATGACATACTCTGTCAAATCCATACTTTAGTCAAACAGGGGGCAACATACCACAAAGAAGCTATGGTGTCCACACATGTAGCATTAAGAGCTGTTTATTTACCAGTCTAGAAGAATCAAAGAGCCAGTGGTAAAAGGCAGCACCATTGTTAACTGCTTCTATTTATATCACTCCTTTTGTTTGCTACTGAGCGTGGTACGTTAGTTCTCTCAGCAATGGGGGTGATGATTACTGCTTGCAAAGAGCTTCAGCCTTCATTGTGTTTACTGTTCCTTTTATTGGTTACCTGTCCTTAAATGATCTGAAAGGGAGCAGCACTTTCAACATAATTGACAAAAGGATGGAAAACACAATCAGGACCCTGTTTCTTTTTCGTCCTCTCATATCAGGCTGATTTAACTCAATTCTACAGGGACTCTCTTACATCCCTTGGAGTACAAAGTGCTATTGCCAGACAGAAAAGGCCAGGGCTCACTGGTTAGCATGCTAAACGTGTACATGTCTTTAGACCATGATACATTATTTGCATAACTAGAAAATTTGCTCAGTAGATCTTATTACGTGTGCATGTGCTGAATCTTATTAAACTGTTTAATTAATAATACCTGCTTGCATATGTGAAATTAACTATTAAAGAAATTAGATAAACTGAAGGGATATAGCAGACTGTAGGTTCCTGCTAACCATGTAAAAGCTTTAAAACTTGACTTTGAGCTTATCGTCATAAACACACATATACAAATATGAAAAAAACCTAACAACATATAAGCTACAGTTTAATTGAGCTTAAAAAAATTAACATAAATGACATTAACTGTAAGTCACTTCTGCCCTCGCATTGTCAGTACACAGTACATTTATAATAAACAATAAAATTATATTCTAATATAAAACTAATCATTTTAAGTTCTATGTTCTGCCAACATGTGTTTTATGTAGATGTAATCCATACAGCTTTTACCTTTGGTATAAACAGATTATTACATGTCATTAACATTTAGATGTACAGTCTAAATGTCTTTTTGAAATGTCTTCTGATCCATGTTTGCCAGCTAGCTAGCTAGGATAGCCAGCCCTGTACCCTGATCACACCTAGAGCAAATACTTGTTGTTCATTTGCTTACATTCTAACCAATGGCGGAGCTAGGTTGGTTATCTGCCCAGATACCATGGGAGAAAAATATCTTGATGGATTTCTGTTGAATTATGAATTTAACCATTTTGTTTCCAAATAAAAAAAAAAAACTTCCAGACCTCGGAAA
This sequence comes from Prochilodus magdalenae, assembly GCA_024036415.1. NCBI lineage: Eukaryota > Metazoa > Chordata > Actinopteri > Characiformes > Prochilodontidae > Prochilodus > Prochilodus magdalenae. Next base: position 697,632 of record JAMWET010001663.1, on the reverse strand, counting down.
GTCTAAAAGTCATTATTATTTAATGAACCATGTTTTTTTTTATATATTTTGATGAACTAAAATGATTAATTTAAAAAATATCTTTAAAAAATCTGCTTTCACATGCTTCAAACTCTAAAATCATCTTGATAAGGAAAGAAACAAATGCAAAGCACACAAATCGTCCTCCCCTTGTTTGGAAGGTAGTGTTGCAGTGGTGAGACCAAATGTGGGGTAAGCCCAAGGCATGCACATCATGGCAGAACAAGCATGAGTCACCTCCTGGCCCTCATGAAGCAACTGACTGGAGGTCACTGAGTCTAAAGGCTCATAACCGTGAATCCAACACATTCAAAGCATCTCGAGAGTTTAGGGAGCGTAATGTTCAGTCTCTGCGGTGATAACTCTGTGTCCTGGCATGCACGTGCGCGTATGTGAGATGCTGGCCTGTTTCTGGGCTTAGGCCTGAAAGGCTAATCAAGCAGAACTGTTTATTGAGGCAGACTGCAGAGCTGCTGTTTGGTCCAGCTGTAAATTATCAGAGCTCAGTTTTGTGGGCTCCACAGCGCCATGGTTACACTGTTTGATCGCCACTCAGGAATGAGGAGACAGGTGCGCCGTGTGCTGGTGTCTGGGCAGGTGTTTCTGTGTCTGTGTGTGTCTGTGTGTGTTTGTGTGTTTGTCTGTGTGTGTGTGTGTGTGTGTGTGTGTGTGCACGCGTACATCTGTGTGTCTGTGGGTTCTATGAGCCAGCACTAATATGATAATGACTTTTACAACAGGTACTCTCTGGCCGCTTGTAAAATCATATACCTGATGGCTTTATGACCGGTGGCTCACCTCCGTCCACACATACACACCTACACACAGATGCAGCTCGATCTGTTTTCCTTGTTCATTTGTTCATTCGTCATCCTCTCTGTCTCACACACATACACACGTCACAGCAGCACTCAGCCAGTCGAATTCTGTGCATAGTCATCACATCTGCCTGTCGGTGCGTTTGTTTGTGATTCTTTCCTGTGAACGTCATGGAACAGATTGTGTCATGGATCCAGATGCACACGGACAGGTAAAGTTAGCAAGCTGATCTACCGTCATGTTTCTCGCTGCCTGTTTAATGTAGTAAGAATATGCATTACATGTATACGGTACTGCGCTACAGCGAGAAGGCAAGATGCATTGCCTTTTCCAGGGGCTGTTAACAGACCCACACACGTTTCTGTCCATCCTCCCCCTGTGAAAAGACAGCTCAACGCTATACAGCTCTGGAAATAAATAAAACACCACTCTAGTTACTTCTTAAATGAACATCTCCACATATACAGCAGGTTCTTGGTGAGAACAGAAGGTTTGGTTTTAGCTTTTAATGGCAAATACAGTGAGCGCCTGGTTCATAACAACAACACAGCTACAGACTGTCAGAGGGCCAAACCCCCTCTCTACTGACAGTGATGAGCGCCACCTCATGCCAGTGTCCCTTAATCACCGTAAGATGACCTCAAGCGACCTACAGAAAGACGGCGAGCAGTGGCTGGGGAGAAATGCACAGCGAGCATGGTTCTAAAAACAGGTTTCTGGAGGGTCATGTTCTCAGAACAATAGCCTGACCACCACCTAGTCCAGGCCTCAGCATCACCTTTTGTGATGTTGGGTCGGCATTTCTTCCTGTGGGGTAGAAGAGCATCTTGAGCATGATGGCGTAGCTGCTCAGCTTGTATGTAGAGGGGTTCGTTTTAAAGTCTTAATAGGTTTAACAGTCTTAAAAAAAGAATTAAAGGATCAGTATTGGCGTCAACTGACACTTTTCATTTACATTTACCCTGCTTCATTCACTGCCCGTTTAACTTGAGTGTGTTTTCTTAGTGTTCCTGATGAGAGCCCCACATCAGAGGACCGCAGCTCTCCTGCCTCATCTGAGAATAGTGACTCTGGCCTTTTCCTGCTGAAGAAAGACAGCGAGAGACGGGCCATTCTCTATAAAGTCCTCAACGAGGACCAGGACAAGGTCACCTCTAACCTTTTGGAGAACCACATCCAGGTGTGAATTGTTATGGTTCTTCGAAGCATTCGATGTGCTACACAACATATCATTTGTTGACACTGCTGTGCTCATAATTATGCAGGCCAGTCATATCATGTGTCATTATCAAGGTTTCATCATTGTCTGCATTATGTTAAAATCACAGTTTGAAGCCATGAAATGTCTATCATATGTTGGACATATTGTACATCCCTAAGATGTGTTAGTCAGTTGTTGGTGTTTCTGCTGCAGGGCACAGAGGAGTTGAAGCTGTCGGTAGATCACATCAAGCAGATCATCTGCATCTTGCGAGACTTCATCCGTTCCCCCGAGCGCCGCGTCATGGCATCCACCATCTCCAAGCTTAAACTGGACCTTGATTTTGACAGTACCTCCATCAACCAGATCCAGTTGGTTCTCTTTGGCTTTCAAGACTCTGTGAGTGTTGCACACATTCAGCACAGTCAGCTGTGAATTAGCGTGCATAGAATATGATGAAGAGCTGGAAGCCTCATCTCCAGTTTAAAGTGTGTTCTTAGCAGGTTAGTTTTAGCCATCAAAAAGTTTTGGACTCTTAAATCAAAAAACAAAATAACAAAAATATAAATATGCTATATATGCTATATGCTATGCAATTTTTTATGCTAATGAGTGTGTTTCTGGAACCTTGTTTTGTGCACCCTTGTAAAACCTGAGTGGATTAATAGTGACACCTGATCTCAGAACATGATTGCCTAATCTCATATTAAGCCTGTTGAAATCATTTTTTGGGCTTGGCCAACATATAGAAAGTCTATCCTTGTTTTGACATGATCTTGCATACCAGAGCACAGTTTAGAATAGTCTAGTTATAATTATAGTGAAAGACCTGTTTGGTGAGGCTAAGCGTCGTTGTGAGGCTGTTGATTTCACTTGATAAGTGCTGCATGATCTGTCTATATTGTCTGTGTGTCATTATCACATAATATTGAACATTTGCTGTTCAGTCTCAGCAGTACTGACAGATAACAAGCATCCATAATAATGTTATAGTCAAAATATAAATTATTTTGAGTTTACGTGATGTTGATGCAGGAGGGAGAGAGGGAGAGCTGGAGCTGTGTCCAAGCCTAAGAAGTAAAAGAAACCAAATGGACTTTTTATTTGGACTATTTATCTAGCAATGCTACATTAATGGTAATGAGACTCATTCACAAGTTACAGTGAGCTGGGAGAACAGTACATGCACCAATTGTATTGTCCAACAGTAGTTGGTTAGGGATAGCAGCATCAAGATGGTCCCGTGTGCACCATACTGAAGGTATGCAGAAAGCAAAGCTCTCCTTGTCTGCACTATTGCACATCAATGCTTTTGGATCTGTCCACTAAATACAAGAAAGGAGTCATATAAGTTTTTGGAAGTAGCCAGTGGAATAGTACATGCACAAGGTACAATACAAAGAGCTACATATCTACCCTATATTGGAGCACCAAGGATTTTCTTGAACCTACTGGTAGAGAAGGGTACTTGTTCTCTTAATCCATATTTAACCACAATAGAAATTGGTGTTAGAAAGACAATAATTCAGACAAATTCAGCACCAGCTTGCATATGTGAATGCACCGAGACTGACTAAATCAAGTGAATTTGAAGCACTTCAGTTGGACATTTTGAGAGACCAGCTTGAGGAAATGTGAGCATTGTCAGCTCAGTTGGAATCTAAAACGTTGTCAGATAATGGCAAGACCAAAGATTTCATATGAACTACACCGGAAGTTTAAGGGACTCTGGCCTGAACTTGGAAGACAAAGCACAAACTGGAACCTCAGATGCTGAGTGCAGTGGCCCCACCAAGTGTCATAGGTATGGAACTGCCACACATGCAGCAGATAAATGTGGAGCGAAAACAGCTTACCTGCGCAAAACTGGACATCATGCATGTGTATGTTAAAAGAACAGCAAAGCACGAGAAGCATAAAGGCAGCCGACCAAAAGAAATAGTCAAGACAAATACTAGGGCACTGAATGAGCTGCCATCAGACTTGGAGGAATTGGTCTATTCTGTTGATGCAGAGGGCCAAGAAACTGATAAACTGAATATTGCCCTTGATACCGGAAGTGGACAAGACCACTTTATGGAAGAGAAATATTTTTAAAAGAATCTTTGCATGCCAGCATAAACTAAATCCATGTATATGCCCAGCGTTCTGTGCTTTGGGTAATTTGAGGCGCATGTAATGTGGCAAAGTACTGAGACACGATGAGATCTACGTAATCAAAGAAATGAGGAAGCACAATTAGCCATAAAGGCATGTTTTGACCGCAAGTTACTGAATTCTGGAGACAGAGTACAGGCCGTAAATCAGTCTAGTGACTGGTTGGTGAAGCTGGCACAAGAGTTTGAATCTGTGTTCAAAGGTTTTGGGAATCTAAGTGGATATCGTCACTAAGTAACAGTGGAGGAGAAAATTAACCCTGTGGTTTGAGACGTGTGTCACACCCAGTGACGTAGGATGTAAATCAAGAGTAAAATGTTCTGAATGGGTCTCAAACATTTCGCTGTTACTAAAGAGGTAAGACTATGTGCGGACGTGAGAGAACCAAATACAGTTGTTATTAAAGAAACACGTTGTGTAGCATCTATGGACAGTGTTTAGAGCAATGCAAAGTGTTAAAGTGAATGCTAAACTGGACACACAAAAAGGGTGTCAGAGAAATTACAGTCTTACCACCGGCGAGGTAGCCCCCAGGAGCTCAGTGACATTCCAGCGAAAATTTCAGTGGAATCGTGCACAAACAAAAAATGGACTGGAGAGAGCTGTGTTCAAACTGGAAGTTCTAACATGTTAACCAAGTAAAGGAAACTCAATGGGCTCTTTTGAATCTTCTGTGTGAGCAAGAAGCAAGCACAGAACAGCAAAGAGAAAACCCAGAGATATTACAGAAACGATTTGGAATTAAATTAAATATTTGTCTTTTGCTATGTGCTTTAGATGTTTGACAAAGCAGAAATTAATAAGCAGTAAAAAATCTAGCTTTAGGTGTCCAAGTGTTCTCCTTGGGGTATGTTAAATAGGCGTAAGAGTTCATTAACTTTATTAATACAGAGTTAAATGCCAAGTGATGCCAAGATATACAGCATTTTATTGAATACTGGTCACCAGTAGGTTGGCTCATACCCCTTTCATCTCTCTTAGGTAAATAAAGTTTTGCGCAATCACCACATTAAACCTCACTGGATGTTTGCCATGGACAACATCATCAGACGGGCTGTACAGGCTGCAGTCACGATATTAATTCCAGGTATGTGCGAGTGTGTGTGAAACAGTGTTCTCTTGTATCCCTGTGCTCCTGTATATGATTTCATGGTCTGGGTCAGTAGGTCTAGAAATGTAATAAGACTCTGTACTTGGCTGTGAGTAATGTCAACCACAGCTCTAATCCCCCCCACCCCACACTGTCATTCCTGGTTCAGAGCTGCAGACTCATTTTGGCCCGGCATCGGAGAGCGAGGGCGCAGAGAAGGACGCTGATGAGGTGGACGTGGAGGAGGACGCCGACTTTGGGGCTGTGGAGCCTGTTGCTCCAGAGGATACGGGGCTCACCTCCGGGGTCAGTACCCTCAGCTCAGTCATCTCCCACGATTCGCAGCGCACACAGCACCCGCTTGGAATCCAGCTCACACGCCTCAAACAGGAGACGAGCAGGTATGCACGCCCATATCTACAGACATACATGCTGATGAATTTCCTGTGGGCGTTCTGTGGTGCTCATTGTATTGGTTTCTAAAATTATTAATATCATTATTATTATTATTATTGTTTAATGTAGGGGGTTCATATGAAATTTGATGGAGACAAGGTCCATAAATCATCTTTATTCACAAACACTGTTGCACTGTTACTAGTTTGCCTCAATAAACATGAGAAACCTCAATGTTTGAAAAAAAGAAGCTATCGCTGAAGGGGTACCTAGCATCCTCCAGGGCTAGGTCTCTGGGCTGTCTGCTGTGGCCAACAGGGTGACAGAGTGCCCCTGGGTCATTGAGGGATTCTGGAGCTGCTGGGTTGCCATAACCATGCCTTCATGCTAGATGGGGGTGCTCTGTGCAGGGTCTGGGGCATTCTGGCAGTATGCAGTTAACTCCTGTATTTCTCAGCTGGCTAAAGCTCCCAGTCCTTGACTATCTGGTCATAGCTCTGGTCTTTTCCTTGCCTGCCTTGCCACCGATGCAGGTGATGTGGAGCTGTTTGCATGCACTAGAGCCCTGACTCTCTGCCTCAGCTCTGCCACTGGCCGGTGCAGAGTTCGCTTGTCCCTTCAGCAAGCCCAGTGTTTACTTCTTGAGGTCAAGCATGGTCTCCACTTCCACTAGGAAATCTAAGCTGATTATGCACACATCCTGTATGGGTGCGAGCGAAAACTTGTGCTCAGCTTAGACCGGATGACAGTGAGGCAATGAGCATGGTGAGGTGTCTGCTGTTTATGCTGCACTTCACAGCCAAGTTTGCTAGCTTCTAGGAAAACACACTCTACGATAGCGGCCAGATAAAACTGTTAGCTCACGCTGCTGCTGGCTTGGCTTGGCTCGGCTCAGTGCTCATCAGCCTAGTGACGCACTTCCACTGCACACAAACTCAAAAGTGAGCCATGAACCAAAAGGAAATAATGGCAAACATGGACAACACCTAAATTAAATGATAAAAATAGTGCACAATAATAACAGTAATAACACTGATTATTTACGTGGTGCCTTTCTCCAACACATGGTCTGTTAGCTTTAATACGACCACCATTCTAATACTGGGTAGTAACCCCACTTTGCCCCAAGAATAGCTGTCATGTAAATTTAGCAGATTTGATTGAGACACATTCATGCCTCGGCCCTCCTGTTCAGATGCACACGGATTCAGATCTGGTTGACTGGGGAAGAGGATTGGTAAACAATGGCCATAAAAGGATACTGGATATTGGATAAAAGTATATGGTCAGCCTACTACTCAGATAGGCTATGGCATTCCAATATTGGGGGTTTAGTGTTTGCCAGGAAAACATTTCTCATGCCTTTACAAGACCAGCAGCAGCTTGAGCTTTTTGCTTTAGACAACCTCATGGTTCATGAGTTTGTGCTGTATGTGCCTAATTATGGCCCAGCCTTCTGCATACTGCAGGAGAATTCAAGATTCAAGCAGGCCAGGCAGCATTGTTCTACTCTTGGGTAAGAGTGCGTTCCCACTGGAGCCTAAGGTATACCCATTCTTGCCTGACAGACTAGAACAGGAGAAGATCATGTTGGGTCATCCTTTGTGTCTCAGGGTTCTATATGTTGTAAATGTTTCACCACTGTTGCACAGAGTAGGTATTCAATTTACTGTAACCATCCTGTCAGCTTGAGCAAGCCTGGCCTTGGACCTCTCTTATCAACAAGCATTTCAGCTCAGACCCGTCAGTCACTGTATGATCACATGCACAACTTTTTCTCCATTCTGGTGTTGGGTGTGAACATTAACTGAAGCTCTTCATCTTTGTGTCTATGTGATTCAATGTATTGTTCTGCTGCATCATGTTTGGCAGACGTTCATAAAGGAGTGGCCAGTGGTAAATCATGTTAAATCATAATAAACACATATATCTAGTCCAGCATTTCCACTGACCAGTTTGTGTCTGCCCATGCAGACTGCTGGAGGAACTGGTGCAGAAGGAGAAAGAGTACCAGCAGATACTGAGGCAGAGTATTCAACAGAGAGTGCATGAACTGGAGCTCTTCAGACTACGGAACCAGACGGCCACAGGTAATTAACTTTACAATAACAGCAGCAATCTATAACAAATCTATGTATGTCATACTTGGAATATTTGATGTTGTTGATAAACACCTGTGCTCTCCTCTCTTCAGTAGAAACAGCTTCTCCCTCCATATTCCGGATCCCAGCAGACCCAGAACCAGACAAAGAGCTGACAGACTGGCTAAAGGAGCAGGGTGCAGATTCAGACACCATAGACAAGGTGAATACTGCCTTTCTGTTCCAGCATGCATGGAGATCTGCAGGTTTATGTGATATAAGCCATAGCATATTATGTTGGTCTTATTTTTTTTGTATTGTATATAACTGTATACTGTATATAATTATCCAACGGGGCACTTAGCACGGTTGTAAGTCGTTCTGGATAAGAGCGTCTGCTAAATGCCTTAAATCTAAATGTAATTGTATTGGATTTTTTTCTAGTTTGTAATGGAGGAATATACACTGAATGATGTTCTGCATGACGTCACTAAGGAGGACCTGCGACATATGAGACTACGGTAAGGACTTCCTTGAACAGTTTTAACCTCCTAGGTGCTCCTTCTGGCACGTATGCCTTGAAATAAAAGAAAAAAATATATCCTTATATAATTTTCATGTATTTTGTAATTTTGTTCACATAGAATTAAAAACCAGTTTCAAGAAAAAAGGTTAGTGGACACTGAAATGTATTGATACAGAAGGTGAACTGAATGTAAGACACTGAACTCTATTGATACAGAAGGTGAATTGAATGCAAGTATACATTTTGCTTGGTCAGTTGGGGCAGCCACTGAAAGGCCAGGGGCCCACCTGTGTGCCCAAAGTGGAACACACTTACCAACCCACTCAGTTTGCTTTGGGTTCCTTAGAGTTACAGAATTATAGCCTTCGTTTGTAATAAGTCCTGAATTTTAGAATAAACTGTTTGTATATTTATTCACTTATTAATAATTGCTCCACATGATCATATAATTATAAAAGTAGAACAATCGCCTTTTGATGGTTACGTTTCTGTCATTTTGTCGATGAGTCATTGAATAAAATTCTGCAGACGGTTTATAGTAATAGTCATGGGATAATCATTCAGTTAGCTTCTTGTGAATCATAGTTATAGTGAAAGGTCACAGCAGTGCAAGAAAGCAGTAAGCAGCAGTGAGTTGGTTTTGAAAGATATGTGGAAGGTGAGACCTTTAGAACGGTTTCCGGGTTGAGAGTTTGTTTTACAGTCAACACTGCAGTGGCAGTTATTTAAGCTTCTGTACAATGCTTTCATTAAAGCTTCTCAGCTTTGAAGTTTTCGTCCAGTAGATGTCGCTGCAATTCTCCTACACTTCTCCAAAGCTCCACTGAAGGCGGCACATTATTCAGTTTTCTGAATAATAAACACAAGCGCTCAGAAGACATCAGGTGTACTGATTTCAAAGTACAGTGGTTGTTTTTTTGTTTTTTTTAAATAATGTCCAAATAATCTCAGGGTATTGCAGTAAACTCCTGTAAAAGTTTACTTTCTGATTTATAAGTACTTTCAATTTTGCTAAAGCTTCCATGTTTGGTTAAACAGTAACCAGTTCAGACAGCTTGAAACCCGTTTTGATTAATGGTGATTAAAGGGTGAGAGTATCACTGAAGTAATTCTCAGGTGTTGAAATTGCACCTTATAGTGGCTGATCCTTTGTTAAGATAGAGGGATTGTATTCTATGGAAAAAGGGTGATGTATGCTATGAAGAATGCTGGCTTGGTTTTGTGGTTTCATGAATAAAAGCATATAATACGCAGTTCGTTTTTGACCCTGCTTTAGGCCTGCAAGCAGAAACTGCATTTCAGTAATCATTAAGCTTTTCAAAGTAAGAAACTAGTGTAAAATCATATACACTCCACTGATTTTAAAAATGCTTTTTTATTCATTTTATTTTTGTTAAAGTAAAATGTTTTTTTTTTCCTTAAACAGCTCAATGTTTTATGATAATGTGCTGCATTAGTTCACCGTTTACTTGGCATGTTGTATAGAATTTACTTCAGCAAATTAGATTAGTTTGTTTTTTAATTCTTGTAATACAGACTTTAATTAATGTAACATTGGGACAGGAGGATGTTTACCTCGGCCTCATTCTTCGTCCAAACATCAGCCGATGTTTGTTGACATTCTTACCAGCCTCTTGCTGTGCAGGCGGATGGCACCTTCATTGTTGTACACTGCACTTCATAGTGCCGCTGAACATTTTTAAAGGGAGACTGATCTTAACTGCAGACAGCCATTTTTCTCGGATTATGCAGTCATGCTGTTCCAACACATACAGAATGTGGCTTGGCAATGTTGAAATAAGCCGAGGCGTCCCTAAAAATCACGGCGTGTAGAAGACAGCACATTTCAGTTGCTCCAAAATGGTGCACGCTACTGCTGGTTGGACACAAATACACCTGTATACCATATAACTACTGTAAACTGGTAACAGTCTGAAAGGTCTGTTTTTACTGTGGCCCGGAGAAGACAGTGTTTATCATTTCCATAAACAATCTGAAACCGTGGCTCATCAGATCACAATCAGTGATGGACAGTCACAAAGTAAAGTATTTTTACTTTAACTCCACTCCACATTACAAAGTCTAATATCTTAATCAATCAAACAATCGATATATATTTGTATAGCACTTTTTACAACTAACGTTGTCTCAAAGCAGCTTCACAGAAAATCAGTTTGTATAAAAGAAACGAAAAACACAGAGTGAATGAACAGACGTAGGTAGCGACTGGCGGTGTTTACAAAGGTACAAGATCCAACCATTGTGGAACGGGTGCAACCCCGGACATCTAAGGGCATCACAGACCTGTTATCGCTCCATCCACTTGTCCCTCTAAGAAGTTGTACACCGGCCACGGAGGGTCGCAGAACTATTTAGCGTGAGGGAGTCTCGTTTGTTATCGGAATTAACCAGACAAAACGCCCCACCAACTAAGAATGACCATGCACCACCACCGCCATGCATTCTCACTGTTAACTCTACTACATTATGGCCAAATCTATCCTTCTTTTTGGTGTTAGTGTGCACGTAAATGTAACACGTCCAAACGAGAGATACATGAAGCGCGCACGCCAATCAGGGTACAGGGCCTACTTTGTTTTGAGCTTGGTAGAAGAACCTGTTCTTCTTTAGTGTTTTTGTAAAAAATCAGAGAAACCATTAAAAACTAAGTTTAAAATGTAGAACTGCAAAAAATAAAACGTAAATTAAAATCCGGAAGGTTGTATAAATTTATTTGGCCTTGCCCTTCATGCACAGACATTACCCTGGATACTTTAAATCTTTTAATAATATTGCACAATACAGTCAGTGGAATACCTAAAAACTTTGCTAGCACTTTAAGAGGAAAGGTATTTGTGAAATGTTGAACTGTTTGCCAAACTTTTTATTTATTTATTTTTTGCAGTGGAAAGCCTTACCTCAACCTTGCTCTTGAAGAATTCTTACTCCCAGAAGTTTTATGCTCAAGCATGATCTAATTTTTCAGAATGTTTCCAGTCTAGTCTTTTTGTAAGATGATGCAGGCATTGGTGTGGCTGCATATTTGTAAAATAACTCTAAGCTAGTTTTTGGCATACTGTCCTAACTTCATTTTTCAAACTGAGCTTTGTACAAAATAATGTAATGTAATAGAATTCCTTTAACTTTGGAGTATGCCGTCATTAAAATCAACACGCTTGCTCTTCCTCTTACCCTGGTGTGGTCTCACACATGTACAACACATTGGTCGTGCTCTTGGTCATGGACAAAATACACAAGATCAATGTGCAATGAATGTAAAACAGAAAGCAGTGATTTATAGATCTACTGTGACTTGTATTTGAATTAAAGGCAGTGCACAGTCATGACTTCATTGTCGGTTATAAAGGAATTGTGTCATTTCTCTTCTCTTCTGTCATTAATCTTTGTAACATTTTTTCCAGGAACAGGAAGAAACTGAGACAGAGCTATTTGAGTGGAATGTTATAAAATGTTCAAAGAACACCTGAAGCAGATGATGCCAATGTATGCGCTTCTGTAAAACAGCCATCCAGGAAAGGCCTTGTCCTTTAAGAGCCAGGATAGGTTGAAACTTGCCACTCTGCCAAAAATGCATTAGAAAATGTGGAAGACGAAACAAACGTTTGGGTTTGATACAAGTTGAAGCTGATTTACTGATCACTTCTTTCTGTTTTTATTTTCAGAAGCTGGTCTGTAAAAAGAAAGTGTGCTAAAGGAAAACTATTAAAAATTAGAGAGTTTAAAAGCATCTTATTTGTGAAAACATTACTAAATCATCAGATAAAAAGCGCTATCTGCAGATAACGTGCACTTAAATATTTGAGGGATGACAGCAGGAGGACTGGCACGTTGCCTCTCAGTCATATTCACTATGCATGAAGCTGTTCTGCAGAGACTCCGAGCCAGAAAGCATCTCTATAGTTCAGTTGTCAGATCGAGTTCAGGCCTCTACCGTATCCTGTTGATCGTATGTGCATGTCCATTGAAACTGTTTTTGAATGTGTGTTTTACAGTGGCGGGGTGCTGTGCCGTATATGGAAGGCCATCCAGAGACATCGCAGCAGAGATCAGAGGAGAATAAGGAGCAGTGAGCCAAGCTCTGAGGGATGAGCAGAGCCCCCGAGTTCTCCTTCTAATAGACTTCTGAACTAGGATGATACTTGCCCGCCAATCAGATCATGTTCAGAGCACCTGTCCTATTTGAAATCTCTCCAAGCAACTCACTCGACGGGAGTTTATGCGTTTTAAAAAAAAACAAAACTCCACAACGCCTCAGATTTGAATGGAAAACTTCATTTTTCCTCTCTCTGAACTTTCCATTGACCTTTAAGGCTTCCAGAACGTCTTTAATTGTTTTTTGTTTTTCAATCATGACAGAACGAGCTGGTTCATTGCGCATGGAACTTCTACGGCGTGCTCCACTGTCATGCTTTCACACCAGCCGTTCTGACGTATAACCCCTCAAAACCTGACCTCGAAGACATTCTTTGTCTAAGGCTGAAAATGGCACTCTGATTCAACTTTCTCTTCCTGGAAAAGAGAAGATTGGAGTGACTCATGTCAGAGTGACAAGTGCCTGTTCAGAAAAACAGCGAGTTGAACTGATCCATCAGAGTTCGAGAGCTGACAGTGTTACTGTTCTTGCAGAACTTGCGAACCTGTGCTATTTGAACGTCTGTGCAAGCGCACCACTACACTTAAATGTGCATATATTAAGGTATAACTCTAAATATACACAAAAATACACAGAATAAATAGTCCTGACTTATAGAAACGTAAACTGGAATCTATTGAGGATTCCAGTATAACAGGGCTCGATAGTAAGTGCATGTCATTTGCATGCATTTCACCTCAAATAGACGATAATAGGTTTTGAAGCAGGGTGTCTCATAACTCGATATTTCGCGAGAATTGTATTTTTTGCTCTCTGGGTTCCCCCTGTAGTTGGTGGGTGACTGTCTTTAATCCAAATCACATCTTGAGCCCTTCAGACTGCTGTACATGTGCATTTGTTGACAAACTGAAGGTGCAGAATCCTCATCTTTGCGTGCGAACGCATCACGCAGGCATATGGGTCCGACAGATTACACTCATGATTTTTAGTTTCTGTGTGAAAATAACCAAAAGCGTGAATGGAATGCCTGTGTGATGCGCATACACACAAGGAGGAATCAGATTTTGACCTGGTATGTGCAGTGCGCTGTCCACAGTCAGCTCAGAAAGCTGTGTGATCTCGGTAAAGCAGATAAGGTTAAAAGTCCTTTTTGGTTTAGTTGAGCGTAAGGAGTGTTGCTTCTTGTTGGGAAGAGATTGCAGATTGGAGAGGAATAAAGACGGTATAGGCGTTCAAAACCCGTGTCACAAATGCACTTACAACAAGAGAGGGAGAGAACAAGGTCGACTGACGAGGTAGAGTCATGTTACAGGATTTTGTTGCAGGAGGTTTTGAAGGCTTATTTAGAGTCAAGTTCACAAAGACTGACCAAACTTTGTTTGTCCGCAGCCGGGAACAGGACGGAGGTTAAAAGGACTTTTGGCATCTAGAAGAACTGCAAAACACAAAGAGACCGGAATGACACAGATAAGGTTACAGCCTACAGTCTTTCAAAAATAACATTGGTAGAGATAAACACCACTGTTGGGTTGTTGTTGTTGTTGTTGTTTTCCCGTTAGCTGTAAGACTGTCTCTAGGAGACACTGAGACACTCTCTTATCTCTTTTAGCTTTTACCAACAAGTAAAAGCCTCCCCCTTCACCTACTTATGTCCGGACTCTTGCTCGCTCACTCTCCTTTTTCTCATCCTTTCTTCATCCAGAGGTCTTGAGTACACTCCTCCAAATTTGAATAGCCCAGTAGCGAGTGTTGTAGGCCCGGAGAGAAAATTCTTCCCTTATACATACCATCAAAACTGTTCCATCAAATCTTGCTGTAGTTACAGCAGGCTGGTCGTCATGTGCGCGGACTGTGCTCCGTTATTTTCTCCAAACAAAACATGTCTGCAAGGAGTTACTGGACACTGATGGAGCACACAATATTAATATATACTAGACTCAAAAGACATTTCATAATTTTACATCAGGATTGTATTATATATTCAGGGGTTACATTTATAAATTCATAGTTATATAATTGAATTTTATTCACATTTATATTCAGAATTATATTTATTAATGTTTGTCAAATACTGTCATTTTTAGAAATAGGGTACAGAATTCCTTAAAGGCTGTGTTCATATCTTATGTACTTTGTTTTCTTGTAATGACAAGTTACTAAAAAGGATGCTTAGCAAGATCGCCCAGCATCTAAAAGGCCACAAAGACAAGTATGTGCCCCCCCCACTTAATGGTTTGATTGCACTGAATCTATGGGGATTAAATCAGTCCAGGGGTGAAAGACATTATGTTTGAGTGTGTTAACGTACACACTAATAATATGACTGTTGGATTTCAACAGTAATCTCATTATTTAAGCGACCATGTAAGAACCGTACTCCAATATCTTGGATCACATTAAGGGTGTCATTACAATACCAGAGCTAGAGTATCGATAGGGGATAAGTAATCAGGTTTCTCAGCGCGTGTCCTTACTCTGATTTCCTTCCTTTTTCTCAGTCTACATATGTGCAAAAACAGGTAACCACAGAACCACAAATAAGCAAACAGCGTTTAACATGGCAACAGCCAGATGCCGGCAAAACAGACCAGGATGCTACAACCATCAACATCCTAGTCAAAATGAATTCATTTTTAAATGATGCATGTCCATGTGATTTTTGGCTTTCCACCTAGTTTAAACAGCTGTCCTTTACGCTGTATGAAACTTTCACCATTTTGGAGATGCTTGTTTTTATTGGACAGCAGCCATATTGGTATTTTCTAGTAAACCAGCCAGATGATGTTTTAGTTTGATCCGTCTGTTCAGTTTTATCTGATGTTTAAGTTTACAGTGAATCATGTAGTCCCAGGTTTTCCCATGATCTCAGTACTCAAGTGCATGTAAACGCGTTGAATGAATCTGACTCCCTGCAGTTATAGGAGGATCATTAAAGCTGGAGTAGGGGATTTTGTAGAAACCAGGAAGCACAAATACGCATGAATGTGCATGGCCTGACTAATCCTGGTAGAGCCCTAGAGAGAGGTACATAATGCGTTGAGGAAGGTTGAAGAAACGTATACCCTCATATTGAAAAACGCCCTGTTTAAAGCCTGTACGGACTAACAGAAGATAATACTGTAATGTGGGCGGGTACATCCAGGTCTGGTCCATGCTCAGGTTTATTTCCGGACACATCAAAAGAAGCAGCAATACAATAGGCGCACTTACTGCTGGTGTCCCCTCTCGAGAAACCCACCCTCTTATACATGGGTAGATTGGCAGAGAGGTAGGCCATACAGTCATTTCATTCGTTCTGAGTGACATGACTGAATGAGGTTTTTACAGTCCTGTGGCCTCCACAGTCAGGTCAGTTGATTTATTGATTGCTACCAGGATATGAACTGTTAACGCTCTGTTTCAGGAAATATAAAAAATATATGTATCTAATACACAATCACTTACTCCAGCTGAACTAAGTCAGTGCTGGTGAAATCAACACCTAATAAAAATCCTATTTACAATTTTTTGTGAGATATCAAAATAAATTGTCGTCTCAAAGAAGCAAAACTTTAATCTATAAACTATATAGTATATCCTAATAGCTATATTATAAGAAAATAGTTTCCGCAGTGATAAAGACGTAAAACGGCTCGAGATTTCCATGGAAAAACTGTAAGTAGCATATGCAGCTCCGCAGCCTTTTAGGGCTTCTGTAGGAACGTCGGGACAAAAGTTCAGCCAGCCTCTTGGAGCCGGGCCGAGTGGCCTCATTGGGGTAATTGTGATGCTAATACTCATTTACCGATTGAACGCTACTGTATTTTGAGTGTACCTGATTTGAAAGTTGGAACTGCTGAGATCCAGGTATATCCTTGTGGGATGTTTTTTTTTTTCGGAGGTGGTGTCACACTGGACAGGAAACTTGAATGTGTTGCTTCAGTGTAGTGAAAGTGACATGGTGTTCCACAGGAGTTCCACAGCTCTGGGCTGTGGAAAGGTAAGGGCTGGGTGACACCTTGCACAATAAGGTAGACATTTTTTCCATGCACTGCATATTTGTACAGGACGCAGGGTTACAGAGAAGTAATCAGAAAGACATTACAGGCCTGTATCCACGGTGCACTGCTGATGAGGTAACATGATACACTTCATTCACTGTTCCATCATATCACTCGCAAATCAACCTCACCTGTGACTACTGAAAAACTATCGCAAGCTCTTGTGTGCTGCCTCTTCAGAGTGGAACCGCCAGCGCTGATAAGTGAAGGTGCTGAGATTCATGGTGCATGATGTAAGCTGGAATCTGATGTTACAGCATCTTGAAAACTCATGTGGGGTTTTATGTACCAAGAACAGTCATACTTTGTCACATCACCCTCTCCAAATTGTCCTGGATATGACTCTTATATGTAAATGAGCTGTGCTCTGATTGGCTGGCCTGTATTGTGCCTGCAGTTTGAGCTGTGAGCTGTGTGGACTTCTATACGTACTGTACACAGCATGTGGAACTACTGAAACACTGTGGAACTTCCTACATCCATACTACTGTACATCAAACCGGAGGCATTTCAGTTGTCTGTGTAATGAGCCCCTTAATGCTCGCTCAGATTCTTTTGGCCCTGATTCACCCCAGTTGCCCAAGTCGGAACCGAACAGTGAAACGTCAGACTTCTAAGACCAAAGCACCCGAAGTGCCGGTACCTGAACTGTTTCAGTGTATTTTATTTATTGTGGGATTTTTTTTTTTGCTATGTCGTGCGTGTACATGTCGTCTCCTGTGTATGAACCTGTATCTGTTTATTGTGAAGGTGTCGGTGTTCCTGTGCCTTTTAGATTATCATCGTAATGTGAATGCCTTTGGCTTTTGATAAAATTTTGAAATAGGATCTGAGATATTTCATACAAAGCCCTGGAATGTGTAAGGGGGCTGCAGCTAAAATGGGAAGTATGTCACTTGCTCTGAACTATATGAACTTTGAAATAAATTCAGAACCTCCACGGTTTTTCCACCCCGGGACTGCTTTGACTGTAACCATGCCGACGAGAGGCGGCTCTTAGCCTTAGCTTTATTGGCAGCATTTTTTGAGCTGAATAAATGAAGTTGGCGATTCAAGTCTTAGGGTAAAGTTGTTGGTTCTCCAAGTACACAAAGCATTCATGCACATTTTAATGCGCACAAAATATGAATAAAATGACAAAATTATTATAAAGGTTTTTTTTTTTTTTAATCGAAAAAGCCACATTTGTTTCTTCCCTGCATGGTGTCTTTGAGGAGGGGTGTGTATTGTTTTCCATACAGAGGTTTCACCCCTTCTGTTTTCACCCACTATTGCTCACTAGCAGGTCAACACCCGACTGTGCTTAGGCCCCATCCCATTTCACCCCTTGCCCCTAACAGTTAGCCGGGGTTGTCCCAATTGTTGCTTATAGGCACACTCTAAACAGAGTGTTGAATTCCCAGAATGCCCTGCGAATCATCGCCAAGATGTCTCGGTTGCTACTTAGCGAAATTTTCCGTTCCACCTTAAATGGTGCAGCAGTTGCATTTTTGTACATGAGGTTGCTACACCATTTAAGGTGGAACGGGGAAATTTGATCATGAAGCTGGCGATTCAAAACTTCAGCTTCATATTACTGAGGAATTCTTGGTGGTGATGATAAATAATTGCCCCCCTGCTCTTTGAAGGCTTATGATGTCCTAAATGTAGTTAAGCAGTGAGGAGCTGAACTTCACCCTCCTCTGCTGTCACTGCAGACCGGCAGAGTTGTCTACAGAGCACCGCTAGCAGCCTGTTAATGAAATCATGTAGTTTTTTTTTTGTTTGTTTTTATTGTTTGTGACTTGTTTGACTGATTGGTGTGTAAAACTGAAGTTGTGAATCAATCGCGAGCGCCCGTCCTTTTCGTCTGTTTACATAAAAGTTGCTGACGACAACCAATGACGTATCCACTTCTTGAAGGGTTGTCCCATTCCACTACCCCTTGTAATGCTTAAAAACAAGGGGTGGGGTGAAAATAAGAAATGGCACTGGCCCTCTCATTCTAGTTGTAGTTTCCGACTGAGGTGTTTACATACACATTCTTCTCAGTGCTCAGAGTACCACTCATGTAAGTGTTACTACCCTCATCGTCAAAAAGACAGGTGCACCCAGACGGAAGTGAGGGATTGCAGTGCTGTTGGGAAGGAGGATAAAGACTACCAACAACAATACATGATGATGAATTTAGACGGATATGATCAGTATTTATTGAGCTACACCTACCGAAGTACTATCTCTCAGTTTGGTATCTCGGCATGGAGTTGTAGAGATCCCTAATGGTGTCCTGTGATAATCCGTAATATTATATTTAATAATATTCTTACTCAGTTCCTGCAGAGTTTGCAGTAGAAGAGGAGGGACACCAGACCTTCTGTATGTGTGACAACAAACCGTTCATCTTGGCGCTGACCAGGGTTCCACCACACACGGATTCGTTGGTCGTCTCCACCAAGACTAAAGCGGGACTCGTCACTGAAGATGACTCGCTGCCATTCTGAGCCACTCCATGACAGTCTGGCACGATACCATTGCAGTCTTTGGCGATGTTGATGTTGTAGTCCTTATGGAGGCATCACTGCTCGCTGACTGCCTGCCATCGTCTGGAATGTGCCTTCTTCGCTCTACTGCCGCCTACAGCGTGCTATGGTAGTGTCCGTGCTACCAATATGGCAAACATTGCGTCAACAAGACCGTCCTGCTTCCTAGAGCCCTATGATGCGACACCACCTTCTCGAATAGCTTCCAAACTCTTCTCTGAGACAAACTTAATATTCCAGATGTTCCAGATGTTTCTTTATATCCAGAAACCAAGCACGAGAGAGGGTCTCATCGTATAGACATTTCATTCAGTGCCATATCTTATGGCACCCTCTGAAAAAAACAGCTTGTTAATAATATAAATATTAATGTCCTATTCGTCACAAACTGCAGGTTAACCGAGGTCGTCAGGTCTGACAAAAGGACATAAGAATGTGCTACATGTATACATATAGATAAGATGCCCGAGATAAGATCAAAGCCGCTAAACGTACATGCTCAGTCAGGGTACACATCATTTAGGGAAGCTGATGTAATGCATAGTTTTCCACACAGGACAAGAGAAGTGAGAAACGTTCAAGGATATAAAGCATAACTTGCTCAAACTTTATTTAGGTAGGCTGAAAGTACTTCATCATGCTTCGTGGTTAAGACAAGTAAACATAGGGGCGACACAGAAGCATCCATGTAATGGAAAACCAGATTCCGCCGGCATTGCTGAAGTAGCGTTATGATGTAGTATGTACACACTGTAAAAAACAAATGACTGAGGTGAAGTTAGAGCGGTTAGACCAGAGTGTTTCAGCCTGGACGGCTTCCTAAAGAGTTCCTTTGTGACTTTGCGGACTATTACACCCCGTGCCCTTGGAGTGATCTTTGTTGGTGTACCACTCCTGGGGAGGCCCTTATAATAACAAACTTGCATTTCCTCCAATAGTACCAGGTCTGACTGACTGTGGTTTGGTGGAAACGGTTTTATAGCCTTTTCCACCCTGATGAATATCAACAACTCCTCTTCCGAGCTCCTCGGAACTCTGTGTTGTTTGTGCCGTGACACTTGTGTTGTGGAAGATCAGACTTTGATAGATCCCTGTTCTTTAAATACAACAGGGCGCCCACTCCCACCTGATTATCATCCCATTGCCGGTGAGGTGCTGGAGCTTTTCCCAGCATTCAAAGAACAAGGCAGGAAACTCCTTGAACAGGCCAGCAGCCCATCGCTGGACAGAATCAGTAAAAACATCCTGTATAATTACATGGTTGGAAAATTAGAATGTGTGGGATTCTAAGGAGTTCAGGTTCCTACAGGCACATTCCGGGAGAATGATAAAACATGAGAGTAACGTACTGTAAGGGGGCTCTGACTGACATGGTTACACAGTAATGCATTAGTATCTAATGAATAATATGATTTCGGAATGGTGCATGTTATGTGGAGCCGTATAGGCTTTATAGCACTGGCAGCAATAGAGGAAACCGGTTATATGAGGAAGGAAAAGGAAGAATGCCACATACTGTAAACGGCCAGATTCATGAAACCCAACACTCACCGAGCTCACATGAAAGGGCTGCATGGTAAATCAAGCAGTTGA
This sequence comes from Prochilodus magdalenae, assembly GCA_024036415.1. Classification (NCBI taxonomy): domain Eukaryota; kingdom Metazoa; phylum Chordata; class Actinopteri; order Characiformes; family Prochilodontidae; genus Prochilodus; species Prochilodus magdalenae. Next base: position 677,075 of record JAMWET010001663.1, on the reverse strand, counting down.
TAAAGGCATCCTGGCAGCGGTTAGCACTCTGGCGTTCTTTCAAGAGCCTGTGACTTGAGCATTCCCAGATATACAGATATACTTCGTTCACCATCATTGGTAGAATGACTTGGTGACTTGTGGGAGGCATGGTCCATGTTCACCTGAGATTGACCTCATGAACACATGTCCTGACTAGGGCTGTCAGTCTAATCGGATTTGCCCGTCCTGGCTGGTGATTCGACTACTCGTTCATGTTTTTCCTCCATGTACATTATCTAGTAATCAGTTAATCAGTCTGCACACGGTTCATATCTGATCCTCCTCATTTAAAAAGTCAGCAGAGTCACAGGAACATATTTCCGAACTAAAAGAGGCGGGGCTTATGATGATCGATCTGAACTGGAGCCTGATTTAATTATAGACTATAGCGTCAGGCAGCAGCTCGTATTTATGCTAAACATTAGCGCTTATAGCTTATAGTCTTTTTAATCTCACTTCTAACAGCTTCTTCAGTAGGAGGACCCTTCGTCTTTCATCTCTCATAAATAATGAGCTGCTAAATAAAACCAGATTAGTCCATATTTAAATTATTTATAGGGTATTATTACCCACGCTGAAATAATTATCTTTCGTTTATCAGCAGGCGTATTAAGTGACTGTACTTATCTTTTTTTTTTTATAATCAATATTTTATTTCCATTTTCTTTGAAAAGTTAAACATACCATTACATGGTAGAAATAACACAGTCATTGACAAATATATAGTTTTACAAAAATGAAGGGGGAAAAAAAAAAAAAAAAAAAAAAAAAAAGGGAAAAAGAAGAAACAAAACAAAGCAGAACGAAAAAAAATAAATAAATCAATAAATAAATAAAAAAAAACACACACTGTCATTTGTACCCAGGTTCAGGTTACCATGTGTCTGTAGTACTAAATTCTAAATCTTTAAGTAGCTGATATCCAGTTGGTGAAGGGACTCCATATAAGCTTATACTGATCAAGTTTGTTAAGTAGAGAGTATGTTACTCTCTCAAAAGCAGCCAGCTGTGCCATTGTTGAAGTCCACTCTTCATAAGGAGGCGGACGGCTTTTTCTCCAGTATCTCAGGAGTATGCGCCTAGCTGTTGTAAGCGCCAAAATAATCCATCTCTTTTCAAAGAAAGAGAGGTCAGAGTCTTGAAGTTCGGTGGTGGAACCTAAGATAGACAGTTTTGCAGAGATTTGGAACCTTTTGTTTAGCACTTCAAACATAATCTCTTGAATATTATTCCACCAGTCCTTAAGTGCTGGGCAGGACCAGAGAACATGCAGAATGGAGGCTCCACCTCCTCCACATCTCCAGCAAGAGTCTACTGGCATTAGGTTCCATTTATATAATTGAAGTGGTGTCCGGTGCCATCTATGTATTATTTTCAATTGAATAAACCTATTGCCCGCCTCTTTATACATTGTATTGATATTATTTAAGCATGACTCCCAGTCCTTTGTAGGGATGTCCATCGCCATGTCCCCTATCCATTGTTTCTTAACTTTGAGTAATGGGTCGCCCAATTGCTCCTGCAGTAGTCGATAGATCTTAGGTACAATACCTTTATTTGATGGTGATTTAGTCAGTAATTCTTCAATTGGGCTACCAGTGGGACAGGAGAGGGGGCTCCCCAACCATTCAGACAGGGTGCTCCGCAATTGGACATACCTCCAGAACTGGTTCTGTGGTAACTTATATTTGTCTACTATTTGATTAAAGCTTAAGAAATATTTAGTAGTGCTGTCAAATAGATGCATAACATAAATGATCCCAGCATTACACCATAGTGGCCAATTAACAGTTTTGCCTCCAACACGAATCAGCTTATTATTCCACAGAGGTGCCTGAGGAGACTTGAGCCAGTCCCAGCGACCAGCCCTATGAAATTTACACGATATTTCTTTAGAGTTATTAATAATAGGGTGGTCTGTCTGTAAGAGTAACTTTGTGCCAAATAGTTCAGACCACGGAGTTAACCCACTATTAACGTCAATCTCTATCTGGAACCAACTTGGTTTATCTCCTGACTGTACTTATCTTTAAATAAAGATAATCTTAGCTGTAGACGAATAAATAAACATATCTGTAATTTAGGATCTAAAATAATGAAATTATCATAAAACAAACGTCTTCGGTCCGTTTCTCCTTCACAGCAAACAGCCGTTACGTCTAAAACGAAATTCGGTTTCATTTGTTCGGGTTCTCTTCTTCAGAAGCTGCTCCAGGCTTTCTCTGAGATATTGTCAGCCTTAGCTTCCTCCAGCGGTGAACCGCCAGCGCACGCCGTCATGTGGATTAAATTTTTTAGCAAGCATGCATCACAGCCACCTAGAACTTACATATATTTATTATTCCCCTTTAATAATTATTAATATGTCTTTTTACATTCTTAAAGTTCTTGTGCATTTCTGTAAGCTTTAGTCTGTTTAACGGAAGAAAAAAAGGTCACTGTTATCAGGCGACTTGAAGGGTCTCAGTCGACTTAAAGGGTCTCCGACTGACGATTCGATTCGTTGACTTCTAGAGGGCAGCCCTAGTCCTGACGTTTTCCTTTAGAGCTTGCTGGTATAATCCAGAACTCGTTGCACCATTAATGATGGCAAGCCATCCCGGCCCAGTTGCAGCAACACAGGCCCAAACCATGATACTACCACCACCATGTTTCATAGATGGGGTACGGGTTTTATGGTGGAATGTCCTTTCGTCAGACATAAGGCTTCTCATTTACAGCAGAAAGATTTATTTTCAGGCTAACCATCCACCAAACATTGTTCCAGTAGCCTTCTGGCTTGTCCAAAAGATCTTTAGCACGCTGCAGACGGACAGCAATGTTATTACACGCCGAGGGAAGAAATAGGGAATTATTTAAGGGGTATATAATCGTTAATACCTCAGACATAAGGGCACAATTATCTCCTTTGTAGTGAGGCTAGGATGCATATCCAGACCCCAAAGGTGGAGGGAAGTGTTTACAGTGCCTAAGGCCAGAAGCAGTGTTCAATTTATAACCCAGGACTAGAAGCAGAAAACGACAACTTGCTTTGCAATCCTAGGACTTTAAGATGGAGGAGCTTCTCGAGGAGTTAGGGGTCTGTGCACTGTGAGCTACGGTAACCAAAGACAAATTCCTGTGAACCTGTGTGAACCTTCTTGGTTAATGAAGCTTGATTCTGGTTCTGATATTTCCATGTGAAACACAGGCATTCTGGTTGAACTCATGGGTTCTTAAACCATGTCCAATGTATGCATATGTGGAGTGAGCCTTGAGATGAGGGTAACAGTGCCTAGTTAGGAAAGGTATAGAAGAACAGGAGGGGCCTGGCATCACCTCCTGAACACTGTATGAGTAGGGAAGCTCTGTCCCATATACAGGGGTTGGATAATGAAACTGAAACACCTGTCATTTTAGTGTGGGAGGTCTCATGGCTAAATTGGACCAGCCTGGTGGCCAATCTTCATTAACTGCACATTGCACCAGTAAGAGCAGAGTGTGAAGGTTCAGTTAGCAGGTAAGAGCACAGTTCTGCTCAAAATACTGCACAACATTATGGGAGACATACCAGAGTTCAAAAGAGGACAAACTGTTGGTGCACGTCTTGCTGGCGCATCTGTGACCAAGACAGCAAGTCTTTGTGATGTATCAAGAGCCACGGTATCCAGGGTAATGTCAGCATACCACCAAGAAGGACGAACCTCCACCAGCATCACGTAGTGACCTGGCCACTATCCTGCAAGAAGAATGGCTTAAACTCCCTCTGACCACTGTGCAGGACTCGTATATGTCATTCCCAAGACCAACTGACGCTGTATTGGCCGCAAAAGGAGGCCCTACACCATACTAATAAATGACTGTGGTCTAAAACCAGGTGTTTCAGTTTCATTGTCCAACCCCTCTAGTTGCCGTTGAGTTCAACCCGTCCAAAAGTACGCTCTTCAGCAAACGCCTGAGAATAAAGCTTGGAGCCTTTTCTCTTTAGTGCAGAACCCAACCTCTGATGCTTTCTGATGTTTAGGAGGTAGTTTATTTTATGGAAACAGAGGTGCTTTGTTTTGATGTCTGGCTTTCTCTCGGAGAGTTCTTTGTTGGTGTACTGCTTCTGAGGAGGATGATAGTGGTCTTGAATTTCCATTATAGGTTCACTATCTATATGTGACGTGGGCTGGTGGAGTCAAAGCTCTTTGAAGGTGGTTTTGTAACCTTTTCCAGCATGATAGGCATCAACAGCTCTTCTTCTGATCTCCTCAGAAATCTCCTTTGTTCTTGCCATGATGCTGTTTCCCAAGCATGTGTTGCGAAGCTCAGACATCAGATCCCTGGTCCTCAAACACAACAGGGCTCCCCTGCCACCTGTTTGTCATCCCAATGCTTGTGAACGCCTAGCTTTAATGTCACTACGTAAATAAATATACTGATATGAAATACTAGATAAGGGCCCTGAATGCCCCAGTCGGGATTCGAACCCAAGCCCACCAGGCGTGATATTGTGGTTCTATTTGTTTCATTGGGTTCTCCTTATCTAGGACTTTTAGGTCATATTGTCATGCAGCAATGTAGGCAGTTCTACAATGCGTCTTCATAAACGTTCCAACCACACTGTATCCTAAAAAACCATGCCTGGAAATTATAACGAGCAAAACAAGTTTTGGAATATGTTAGCACACGAGATTTCGTTTCTGGCTGGTAAGAATTATAGACTAGACCTATTCCACATTTCATACGTGCCACAGAGAACAGGAACGTGATGCCTGTCTGATTGTATCATGGCGTTCTCTATTCAGCTTTTTCGTTTAGTTTGCCGCCTGTCTGCACACGCCACGATAAACAAGATGTTAACTTCACACATGTTTCCAGACGAATTACTGTATGCACCTTTACATTCATCCTCGCCAGACCATTAAAGCTGCCATTGATTGCTTGTGTTCTGCATTTTAAACCTCGGAGATCACACAGGACGGTAAAACGAGCTCCGTGTAAATAAGCAGGCGCCGCAGGCTAGTTAACCAGCTAGGCTACTTGCTTTCCATCTCGACATCAACACAAAGTAAATCACAGTATAAAGGATGTGGTGATACCACTGCCAGTATCAGATCAAATGGGACAAGTAATCCCAGGGCTAATATCCTGATGCTACATGGATATTTCCAACAGTGATTTGTGATTTATAGAAAACGTGGCATATAATTTATATAATTAATGCAAAATTATAACGGAAAAAGTCTCACATTAATATTAGATACACTTTAAGATCTTTTTAATACCATCACTTAACGAAATTCAGTTCTCTATTGAGTAATGTTGAAGTTAAATGTTCCCTTACACTACTGCTTTACATGTCCACTGAACATTTAGTAACCAAATATGTATTCACTAGATTGATATCTGAATAAACACTACCAATCAAAAGTTTAGGCTCCTTATAGAAGGTTCTCCTTATGCTTCTCTTAATGCTGTACTATAGAATAAAATTGAAGACATAGAATAGTGCCGTCCACCTTAAACCCTCCAGAATGGAGCTCTACAGGTGGAGGAACCAGCTTTCCTAACCTGCAGTGGAGCTGATAGAGCAAGGTTTAGTACTAAGCAGGTTTGGAGCGATTCTATTGGTCGGTCCATCATGAATATTCACTAACCTGAAAGGAGAGCTAGAGCTTTTACACTGTGCAGAAAAAGAGATCAAAGTTTTTACACCACTAAATATATATTAGAGGTGGAGATATGGAGGAGTACCATACTGTGTACATTAGGAGTAGATGTGGTGTATCAGGGTATGGACTGGTTCAGACTCTCATCAGTTGGAGCTGCTAAGACTGTAGAGTCTATAAGACCACCTACTACATCTATTTAATTGAGTGTGTTGAAACTTTACTAAGACTGGAAGTGGACATTTAAAAGTTAATTCTTTATTTATTTACAATTTTATCAAAAGTTTGGCAGTAGAATTTTTTTTTTATTGCAATACTGCAATCACTTATCCCTCGGTCTGGACACTGTAGCCTTTCCGCATCACTGGCCATGGTGTTTCTCTTCCCTCGTCAGCTCATTTCTATACATCATTTATTACAAGGTTTGGAACCGCTGAAGTCCATTAGTTTGTACCCCGTCTACTGTAACGTAACATCTACCACTGCAATTGTCCATGGGGGTCTCGTTTGGAATTTTGGTGTGTGTGTGAAACAGCATGCTGAAACAAACTGGTTTTAATAATTCAGAGAAGATGATGACAGAAGATGAGCCCTATTAGGATGTGGTTAGTGTGTGAGTCATGTGTACTAACTGTGTGTTCCCGCCTCAGGAAGGTTTCCCGTGCCTTTACCTGAGAGCCAAAGTGTTGTAGGTTACTACATGTAGCTTAGCTGCTAATCTGAAATCTCATTATGAATAAGTGGGTTATAAAATGGTTATCCTACTTTCCTCCCCTACAGGACGCTCCCTCCAGGACACTCCTTCCAGGATACTGCCTACAGGATGCTCCCTCCAGGACACTCCCTACAGGACGCTGCCTACGGGACTCTTCCTCCAGGATACCGCTTACAGGATGCTCCCTCCAGGACACTCCCTACAGGACGCTCCCTCCAGGACACTCCTTCCAGGATACTGCCTACAGGATGCTCCCTCCAGGACACTCCCTACAGGACGCTGCCTACGGGACTCTTCCTCCAGGATACCGCTTACAGGATGCTCCCTCTAGGACACTCCCTACAGGACGCTCCCTCCAGGATACCGCTTACAGGATGCTCCCTACAGGACGCTGCCTACGGGACTCTTCCTCCAGGATACCGCTTACAGGATGCTCCCTCCAGGACACTCCCTACAGGATGCTGCCTATGCACTCGACTTCCATGACACTGCCTACAAGACGCTCCCTACAGGACGCTGCCTATGCACTCTACCTCCAGGACACTGCCTACAGGACGCTCCCTACAGGACGCTGCCTATGAACTCTCTCTCCAGGACACTTCCTACAAGACGCCCCCTTCAGGACACTCCCTACAGGATGCTGCCTACAAACTCTGCCTCCAGGACACTTCCTACAGGATGCTGCCTATAAACTCTACCTCCAGGACACTTCCTACAAGACGCTCCCTTCAGGACACTCCCTACAAGACGCTGCCTACAAACTCTGCCTCCAGGACACTTCCTACAGGACGCTGTCTACAGGACACTCCCTACAGCGCGCTGCCTATGAACTCTCCCTCCAGGACACTCCTTACAGGAGGCTGCCTACAGGACTCTCCCCCCAGGACGCTCCCTCCAGGACACTCCCTACAAGACGCTGCCTACAAACTCTGCCTCCAGGACAATCCTTACAGGATGCTGCCTACAGGACACTCCCTACAGGGCGCTGCCTATGAACTCTACCTCCAGGACACTCCTTACAGGATGCTGCCTACAGGACTCTCCCTACAGGATGCTGCCTACAGGACTCTCCCCCCAGGACGCTCCCTCCAGGATACTCCCTACAGGATGCTGCCTACAGGACGCTGCCTCCAGAACACTCCCTACAGGCCTGCAGGATGCTGCTGGCTGGTTAGTTTTGGTTGGTGGACTGGTCTAATTGATGGGCAGATGTTTTGTCGAAGGTGGCGACAGTAAGTAAAGCGAGTAGCTGCTCCCATCTCAGTCATTAATGCCCAGATTTCTCATACCGTGTGAGTAACACTACATTAACCCACTGTCTAAGGTACAACTAATCCCAAATGAATAGGGCTTACGACTGTGATTAAAGTCAGCGCTGTGTTTCACACCTGAACCCACAAGCTGGGCGAAGTCAGGAGTATTCATCTAGAGCCGTTGAAGCTTTCCAGTGAAAGCGGCTAAAGAGGTGCCAACCTGCTTGTTTATTCAGCGGCCTTCCAAAGTTATTGACCGGTTAGATTTATGGTCAGGTCTGATGACTGCTTGTTAGTCAGCAGCAAAGCTGCAGTGTTGAAAGCTCCTGTCCTCACATCACTCTGATGATTTGTGCCATAATGCTCCTCAGGCATTAAAAGGAGCAGGAATGTGGGTGAACCAGTAAGTCGTCTGCTGAAATGTTTGACTCGCTTGAACTTGCCTATGGCTGCCTGACTTCAGAATTAATATTAACCCTTAACATGGATATCTGAGGTCGCCATCGACACAGCCTCATTTCACCCAAGTATCAGAATGACTTTGTGACACAGTGGATAAGCCAAGTGGGCTTGGGTTCGAATCCCGACTGGGGCATTCAGGGCCCTTTCTGTGTGGAGTTGCTCTCCCCTTGTCTGAACGAGTTTCCACCCACAGTGAATTGCAGGTGCTAATTTCCCCCCAATGTGTGAGTGTGTGTCTGCCCTGTTTCCTGCCTTCCCTCCCACGTGCACTGGGGTGGCCTCCAGCATCCCCCGTGTTGGGTAGTTGCATGCTTGTGTACACCAGCACATCTCTAATATTTGTGGCTTTATAATAAGGGGGGAAAATATGTATATAATGAATATACAGTATATATTTTGCCTTCCTTATGCTCAGTCCATTCAGCCTGATTCTAGAGAATTCAAATTCAGCCTTACAGGGGCGTGGAGTGGGTACAGAATACATGTCTTAACATCAGCATGCATGTTTGAACATGAATAGTTTGGACATGTCTCAGTGGTTGCTGATAATACACTCATCGTCAAAAAGAACAGCTGCACCCAGAAGGAAGTGTGGGACTGCAGTGCTGATGGGAAGGAAGATAAAGGTGACCAGGATCAATCAATAATGACACAGTTTAGACTGATATGATCAATATTTATTGAGCTACACATACAGAAGTCTGTCTCTCAGTATGGCGTCGGGTTGCCATGTTCGCTAACCTGTGATAATCCATCCCATGCAGCTTGAATATTCTCACACAGTTCCTGCAGATGGTGTGGTAGGGGTGGAGGTCGAGTGACACCGGGCCTTCTGGACGTGTGACAACAAACCGTTCATCTTTGTCCTGACCACTGCGACTCCACACAGATACCTTGGTCGTCTACACCAAGACAAAAGCGGGACTCGTCAATGAAGATGACCCGCTGCCCTGCAGTCTTAACACCATTGCAGTCTTTGGTGACGGTGACGTGGTGTTAAGGGCGTGCCAATGGTGCTGGGGCTAACAGGAAGACTCACGGAGGCATCACTGCTCTATGAAAGTCTCCAATCGTGGCTGTTGGGTCAGTCAGGTACAGTGATAAGGCCCATCCATGGCTACGTCACATGCAGGGCCAAACGTGAAACCTGAATCATGTGCATGTCTCACCATGTCAGACCTACCCACCAAATTTCATTAATGTGGGTTGATTCCTTTTAGGTACAGCTATTTTTTTGATGTTGAGTGTATATGGCGGTCTAGGGGGCCACAGACACACAGTGGAGACGCATGGCTGGCGAGAAGTTTATTAAGGTTTATAACACAACATGATAAAAGAGGGATAAGGTTCAAGCAGATGAGCAGATCAGGTCAATACAATAAGAGTTCATAACAGATCGGGTGGTGCTTGTTTGACGTCCCAGTGAACTCAAGCAATAAATTCGATTATTATAATTAAGATAAAGGTGTATAATAAATGCTACACCAAACGATAGAGAACAGAGATCAGACTGGGGTTACATTAAGGGTTCTGAAAGTGTTTCTGGGGGAGCTTTAGGAGCTTTAGAGTGGGCTGTAATTATTATTGTCTTACATAACATTCTTTGCAGCCATCCATCTGTAGGAATGGCTGTTCTATTCATATTAGATAAGGCTATTCCGAATAAAGTAACAGAGAAAACTAGCATGAAATTATAGCATACGAAGAAAAAATAGAAGACATAATAACACGAGCCTCTCTTTCACAGTAGCTCTGAAGCGCAAAGTCAACCTCCTTTGGAAATCTCTCAGTTGTTGTGTTTGTCAAAAAGTATTTCATCGTTCTACACCGGAAAATATGCATCTCCATTTTTGTTGATTTGTACTTGCATGCATCATTTGAACGCAGCAGCTGCCGTTTACACTGTGAGAGAATTTCATGATGAATGGACCAACAGAAATGGCCTGCTTAGAAAAAAAGTCTGGTTCCATTAACCTACATTACAGTTAAGTTCGTTTTTTTAAGATTAGATTAGATTCTACATTATTGTCATTGTGCAGAGTACGAGTACAGAGCCAATCAAATGCAGTTAGCATCTAACCAGAAGTGCCAGTACAGTATTATTTATATAAAGTCTGTAGTAATAAATATATACACATAATATAAGCATATCTATACACATATATATGTGTGTATAAGAGCAGCAACAAATGAATGCAAAGTTCCCAGTTTGTATGTACTCGTTTTCCTAGGACAGCGGCAACATGGTTTACCATTCATTAACTGGAGAAAGTCATCTAATGTCAAATGTCTTTGTTGGCTCTAAATCATCTAGAGCAGCTATTACTGATTAATCAGCCCTGAACATTGACTTGGAGTTCCTCCTTACACAACTGCTTTAACTCTTATGCTGGTGGATTTCCTTGAATGACTAATACCACGTCTTCGGATCCGCCTCAGTGTTTCTATTGGACTAAAGTCTGGACTCAGACGTTCCAAAATGGAACGCTTCACTACTTTAACCATTCTTTGTAGACCAGCTGGTGTTTTTAGGGTCTTAGTCGTCTATTGATGTTCATGGAAGGATGCCCCTAGGTTGCCCCTTGCACAATACATAATTCATAACTGCATTAAATGATGGCCGTCTGTTCTGATTCAGGTATAGTAAACCAGGCTCAGGTAGTAATACTGCCACCACCATGGATTCTTAGGCTGGAATTCTTATGCTGGAATTTGCAAGCATAACATCTCAGATTTAACCTTTCAGGTATCATTATATCAGTCGCCATCTGGCTCTACTGGATGGTCATTAGGAAACAGGCAGAAATGTTCTTCCTGGAGAGTAGTGATTTTTCCGACGTCGTCATTCCATGCATACTGTTCTTGTTCAGTGTTGGCCTGATTGTCAGATCGCTGACGCTGACATTAGCCAGTATGAGAAAGGCCTGCATCTTCCAGAGTATTCTATGCGTTTCCACTTGGAGTCTACTGTGTTAGATGACTGTGCAAAACTGATCCTCTAAAGCGAGTTCATCTTTTATTAATCTTCAGACCTGTATATTTAACTTTCTGAGGCTCATTCTGATGTAAACACATCCCACCATAATCACTACACCCATATTTACCTCAGAGCTGTTATTACTGTATCCACTGTTTAGAGCTAGCTGCTGCTAACGCTGCTCAGTTCACCTGAACTACGGTTAGCCTAGCTGTTAGCTCCCCTCGGCTATTTCTCTCTAAAACTGATCCTCTAAAGCGAGTTCATCTTTTATTAATCTTCAGACCTGTATATTTAACCTTCTGAGGCTCATTCTGATGAACACACACCCCACTACAATCACTACACCCACATTTACCTCAGAGCTGTTATTACTGTATCACTGTTAAAAGCTAGCTGCTGTTAATGCTGCTCAGTTCCTCTGAACTACGTTTAGCCTAGCTGTTAGCTCCCCTCGGCTATTTCCCTCTAAAGTGAGTTCATCTTTTATTAATCCTCAGACCTGTATATTTTAACTTTCTGAAGCTCATTCTGATTAAAACACACCCCACTACAATCACTACACCCACATTTACCTCAGAGCTGTTATTACTGTATCCACTGTTTAGAGCTAGCTGCTGCTAACACTGCTCAGTTCACCTGAAATATGTTTAGCCTAGCCATTAGCTCCCCTCAGCTATTTCAGTCTAAAACTGACCTGTGTATTTTTTGTATATTTATTTCTGAGGCTCATTCTGATGTAAACACCACTACAATCTCTACACCCACATTTATACTTGGAGTGGGCTGTGTTTAGCTCCCCAGTGTTACCCACCATCATTTTCTCTGGCTGAAGCAGACTGAGAGCTGGTAAGGCCGTGGTGAATGATGGGATGCAGTTCACCATGATGATAGCTCCACCTGTACACTAGAAATTGGAGTAGAACACCATCCGGGGGTCTATAGTGCACTTCAGGTTTACAGTTTAGTTGGATACTCTATACTACATACTACATTTAGATTTAGTACATGAGTCTGTACATGTGTCAGTTCTGAGTCGTGCTTTACTATACGGGACGCCAGCGAAGACGCACACGCACTGGTTTCTCACTTTTCAAGCCGTATTCAAAACTAAAAGGTTGAGTCTGTAATCATTTGAGTTGCATGTGTAAATGTTTATACTTGTAAAGTTTACAAGTTGTATTTTTACAGCCTTACGACATAAAGTGTTGATGCATGATTCAGTCTATATATGAATATATGACAGCAGACTTTTGTGTAAAAGGAATGTGCTTATGTACGAGTATGGATGAGTACAGACAAGGTTCTTTGACAGTAATCAGTAACCTTACTTCATACATTACAGCATCAATGAAGATCCAATCATATTTCAGGTCACATGTATGTAGAAATACACAGGGTTCACCAACTTTTAAGCAGCACCGTATATTTCAGTTGAAATCTAACACCCAGGAAGTAAACTGGAGGTTTATCTTTGAAGCTAAGCCAGCATGACAGTATTTATAAAAGTGTCTATTTATTTATTATTAATTTTATCCTAATTTAATACTAATTCTTTCATTTGAAGGAAGCTGCAGTCATGTGATCTGATTGTTCTCAGCACGGCCGTCGGTTTAGGGTTTGAGCTGTTTCTAAAAGTAGTCTCAGCAGTGGAAAAACGTGAAATGCAAAGCACACCTGGCATTAGGTTTCCATTAGTGACATCCTGAACACATGCCAACATCAAGAGTGGAGACTGGGTTACAGTGTTTTTCATGTCACTCGATCTCTAATATGAGGATTTGCATGTAAACCTGAACTGACTGCAACCCACTTGGAAAAGTAATCAACGTGCACCTGTACTGATTCCCACTGTGTGACACTTCCAACAATCCGTATCAGCATAATAGAACTTAGCGTGGCTTTCCCGGCATGGCCAAAGACAAAAGACCACAGAAGACGTTGGAGAAAGCGAGAAAGAGAAAAAGAGAGACGACCCTTTGGCCATGCTGGGAAAGCCACGATAAGTTCTATTATGTTGATATGGATTGTTGGAAGTATCACACAGTGGGAATCAGTACAGGTGCAGTATCAGGTGCACGTTGATTACTTTTCCAAATGGGTTACAGCCAGTTCATTTCTACAAAGGTCTAAAACCACAGAAGACGTTGGAGGAAGCGAGCATGGGAAAAGTCCTGTGGTGAGAGCCAAGAGGGATGAAAAGATCTCACGGCTAATGAGGAAGCACTGAAAATCCCGCAGCAGACTGTGTATCCTTGTCAGCGCTATGAAAGGTTGCGACATAGGCTGTAACCTTATCTCTGCCAGTTTTATAGGTTTCCAGAGTGTCAAAAGTCCTTTAACCTCGGTCTGGTTTCAGGTCGCATGCAAAGGATGAATTCACCTTATCCCATAAAGTTTGGACCGTCTTAGTCAGTTTCACCAAATGAGCCTTGGAAGTTTGAGCCTCCTGTAGTATTACTCCAGCACGTACACTGACATGCTTCTTTCTCTTCTGATGCATTCTTTGCTGGTGTTTCAACTTCTTGGCATTCCTCTTCACATGCATCGGAATCCACTCACGATTCTGATAACTTACACTAAACTCACCGAACCAAATTTAGTCATCTGTGAATCCATGAGCACCAATAACAGCTGTGATTGGATTTGGCTAGGACTGGACAAGTTTCTGGATGTAGGCTACATCAATGTTCACAACTGCTCATCAAAAAATTGGACAGTTGGCCCAGATTTGGTGGATGCCTTCCCTGGCACAATTCCAAGGAGAATTCCCTGTAGACTGGGATTTTAGCCACTGCTGGTAGACCTGTATGACCGTACGCTTCCATACACCTGCAGATTCAGCTACTTCCTTCACACTATGGTCTTCGGCCACGCCCACATGCAGTCACTCCTTTTACATTTACATTTTACATTTATTGCATTTAGCTAACACTCTTATCCAGAGCGACTTACAGCGTTAATCATATTACAGGTGGGCCAATGAGGTGTTAGGAGTCCTACCCAGGGACTCTTATTGGAGTAGCACAGCGTAGTCACCCAGACCGGGATTCGAACCCCAGTTTCCCACATGGGACGGTAACTTCCTGGTGGGTAGTGGTGTTATCCTCTGCACCTTTTAGCCAATCATTAACATCTGCTTTGAAGCCATTTTCCACACATGGAACGAGACATTCCCTGCACTGTACTACCTCTTCCCGATCTATAGATCCCATCACCCACACCCGTAGGTATTCATAGCCCAATCATCTTCGTGCAGCGCCATCTGCAGGAGCCTGAAATTACTACCACCTTAAACACACAATGTGACTCATTTTCTGTCTGAAAGTGTTACCAGAATACCTTCTGTGTTGCGAGCCGTTTGTGGTGCAACGGGTAGCGCTGTCACCTCACAGCAAGAAGGGCCTGGGTTTGATTCCCGGCTGGGGCATCCGGACTCCTTTATGTGGACTTTGCATGGCCTCCATTTTTTTTGCTTAAGCACTGTCATAAACTTTTATGGGACCAATAGTTTAGGAAATCTGGATGTCATCAGCATAACCATAATTAGGGGTGGCTGAGTCAGCAGTTATGTGGTGAAAGTTGAGTTGATTTTGACTAATTGCTGATGACACCATAAAAAACACCAGAAGGTAAAAAGGAATGCTTTGAGACAAACGACTTTACAAATCTATGAAGAAGTCAAACTCCAAAGCTCAGTAGAGCACGGTGTATCATTTTAAACAACGAGGCTATGGATCACACTGCTAGCCTTCAGGGAACTGGAGATACAGACCCCTCCTTACTTGAGGTCTCTTCTGAGGCATCTGTGTTATCATATCATAATCACATGATCACCATGCCTAAAGCGTCGATGAGCAGTAAAGTCTGTGCAACCTCTAACCAGATTAAGCAATAACGAAAGCATGCTGAGAATAAACAGAGAGGCCGAAGAACTGAGCCTAGAGGGACTTCACAAGTTTAACTCGTTCTTTCGCATGCGACTGCCAAAGGTAGAGAAATAGCTCCTGTCTTCTCAAGGTGATTTAAAACAGCAGAGGACTGTTCTAGATAATCCTGTGCAATTATCCAGTCTGTCTTATTTTATGGTCTACATTGTCAAAGACAGACGAACTAAGGTCCTGTAGCTCCAGCACTGATCTTTTCTGAGGCTCAGAGATACAGAATTTCTATCCTCAGTAAGACCTCCATATGGAGCTATGCTGTAAACTGTGATTTAGTAGTTGTGTTCTTCTTGTTCTTAGCTAATGATCTTGTTTACATTTATTGACTGAGAGGAATTCCAGTGGACCTTAGAAGCTACCAGTGATGGTGGCTGTTTCCAAACCTGTCAATGATGGGAAATTTAAAGAACCAAAATAAGTTTCTGGATGTAGACCACATCCATGTTCAGACACTCCTGCAACAAAGAACAGTTGGGCCAAATTTGGTGGATGCCTTCCCTTGCATTTTACTGGTGGTTCCAGGTGGTCCCACAGATGTTCCAGGGGATTCAAACCTGGGGATTTCGTGGGACAGTCCAGATGTGTGAATGCTTCTGAATGTTCATCGTGCCAGTAAGTCACACTTGCAGTCATGTGAACACAAGGACTGTCATCGAGGTATATAGATTCCCAGCCGGGGCATCCAGGACGTCTGGGGCCCTTTGTGTGGAGTTGGCATGTTCTCCCCATGTCTGTGTGGGTTTCCTCCACAGTCCAGAGACATGCAGTCTGGTAAATTGGAGATGCTAACTTGCCCTGCACCCCCCAGGTGTCTGCCCTGTGATGCACTGATGGCTTGTCCAGGGTGTTTCCTGCCTCCCGTTCAATGAGCCATGGGATATGCTCCAGCACCCCTGCAACCCAGAAGGATAAGCCGTTTAGAAGATGAGTGGATGAATGAAAGTCCGGTAAGAGCTACTGAATGCACCATCCAGCCTGCTAGAGATAAAAGCATGGCACATATCCATCCATGTATTTGATTTAAGCACTGCCGTAAACCTTTATGGGACCAAAGGTCTAGGATATCTGGGATAGGAATGTTGTGTTCTGCTGCAGAATGATGAGCAAAAGGCAAAGCCTGGTGGTCCAGCAGCTCAGTGTAGGCAGTGTGGTTCACATTTACAATCACCTCAACCAAAGAACCCATTTCCACATCATTAAACCCCCCCCCCCAGAACATCACGGAGGGGCTCATTGTTAGTCTGGGGAGCTTAGATTTGAAAATTAAATGTACATGTGATTAGCATTCCAGTGCTAATGCTAAGCTAATGAAGTTTGGTTCAATAATTTAATAGTTTAGTTAAAATGGCTGGAATTCTAAAATAAAAAGACTTTCCAGGTATATCCATCTTTGCATCTTTGGAGCTGTAAGTGAACCCCTTTGGTCTCTTACAGAACCATTCAGCTGGTGGGACTTCAAAGAACCAAACACAAACAAATATCTGGGTTAAATTTGCCAAGAGATTTGCTGCATCCACCAGATAGGTGCTATTAAGTTATTGCCAGTTATTATTATTGAGTTACTGACTGCAAAGGTGGACTACTGTATGTCAGATAAAGCCTGGCATGTGCTTCGCCGTATCAGCTGTCTATCATTTGTCAGGAAATCCACACTAAACCGCCACATGGAACCTGGCACTGGGGCAACGTCACATGCAGCAGCTTAAGCTCTTTTAGGGTTGAACGCCAAGTGAAAGTCCACAGACAGATCTCTGGAATAGGTTCCAGGACTGTCGACGAGTGACATTATCATAATGGAGATCTGTGGTATTGTTATTACTAGAGAATTGATATTACTAATTATAATTAAATTATAATTAATATAATTTACTAATTAAAATGACTAGAGATTGATATGTTTAACTGCATTAAAGATAAAAAAAACAACATTTCATTTCATAACTAACTAACCAACCACTGCTGGTGTCATTTTACGCTTACGGCACTTAGCTGACCCTTTTATCCAAAGCAACTTACAAAATTACAGATGAGCCAATGTAGTGTTAGGAGTCTTGCCCAAGGACTCCTATT